>CM021100.1:907833424-908084452 GCA_007115665.2 Sequoiadendron giganteum | reverse complement strand
TAGAAAAACTCACTAGTATTACTAACTAGTAACAACATTACATTATTTCAAAGTACGAAACCACAGGATGATACAAATCTTAGAAGAATAATAGAACCAAAGATATCATCAGATTGTCAATCGTTGCCCTCCTTCTAGTCATTTTGTAGGATGGTGAAATCTTACACATGAATTGTATAGATTCAGCCATCCTCATAGAATAATATGAATCATTATCTCTAAACCATGATAATAAAAACTAAGCCAAATATACATTAGAGAAAATGAAATACAACCTATTCTATGTTGGATTGGTGCCCTCCATGAGAATGTGAGAGAGCCCTTTCCCAATCCCTTTCCAAGCCAATAGACAATGAGTTGCTATGAGCTCAAGTTGCCTATAGTGTAGATGCATTCAAAAATGTGTTGTAGAAATGAGAGAAAATGCCTTGCATTTATAGGAAAAGTTGATAGAAGAGAGGCCAAAATTAGGCAATGTGGGACTAAATCCCATCCAATAGGATAGAGACACTTGTCATAATGGGATTGGCCAAAGCTTGTGCAAGTTTTGGTCAATGTGCCCATTCAAATTTGAAAAATGTCAATAAATGCATGTTGTTGAGGGTTTTGGGGGGAATAATCTTTGTCCAAAAAAGTCAAAGATGAGAGTTATTGAGGGAAAATAACTCTTTTTAATAAATCAATAAATTGATTTATTGATGCAAGTGGGTGGGTTAGTTAGGAGTTTAGATTTGACTCTAGTTGAGTCAAAAGCTAGAGAATGCTAATCATGATTAGAAGTTAATTAATTTAGATTAATTAACTTAGGGGATTTTAGGGATTTGATATTTGATTTTAAATCAGTTTGATTTATTAAATCAAATAAGAAGAACCTTAGGAACTTAATTAAATAATTTGATTTATTTAATTAAGCTTGATGAACCTTAGGATTAAATCAATAAATTGCTTTAATTGATTAGTAGAAGAAACGAATGCATGATGTTAGTTACAGTGGAATGCATAATGTTATTTTGGATGTCTACAAAAGGAAAAGATTTTGGGTTAACATGGAAGAGACATGAATGTCAAAACCTTGTGTCATCCCCAAAAGGAAAAGAAAAGACAAAAGAAAAGATAAAAGGTTTACAATATATAGAAAAATGTATGTAGAAATAGAGGAATGTCACAAAGAGAGACAAAGATATTACATAATTTCACGGGTGATCAAATTACACACATCCAATCATATAAAAGAAACATGAAAAATCAAACAAAGAAAAAGACTAGAAAGGCCCATGTGAGTCAACCTATTAGCAAGTTGTTTGCATCCCAATCATGTTCATTACAAAGGAAGACAACTAGCCAAAGGGATAATGGAAAGTATCAAATTAGGATTATCACCAAGTTCAACACACTTCCGAGGAGAATTAACGTTTAAGCTCATAGAAGAGGAATATAATGTATGCAATTCATTATACAGTTCTTCATCGATCTTAGTAACCTCATCACCGTCATCCAAGTTAATCACAATGGGTGATTGAATTATAATGTCTAAAGAAAAATTTAGCTCCTGTTGTGGTTGTGATATAAGATCTTGTTGTTATTGCAGTGAAGGGGGAGACTCATCATGTATTGCTTCAGTCAAGTTTGGGTTTTAATGTTCTTTGTTGTTTCCTTCATTTAACCTTCAAGAAAGGGCATGATGTCTATGCCTACACTCTCTAGCATTTATGTTTCTTTTAGTATGATTTTCAAGTTGAGTTTGTGTAGGAGTGGGTTTATCAGCCATAGGTTTCTTTTCTTCCCTAAGTGGAGGAATGCAAGGAGCCATGGAAGGTTGTTCAAAAAATTCTCTTTAGCTTTGTAAATTTGTTTTAGCTTAGGAGGCATGAAAATATTTTTTTCATTATTTTTTTGTCTTTTGTATGAAATAGGTAAAGGATCTATCTTGGGTTGGTCTTCGTTGTTTGGAATGTATTTAGGTTTAATCATGGTTTTGTCAAGGATGGTAGGCTGAGTCATAGGTTGAGGCATGTTTTTAAGGGATAATTTTTCTATGCATTTAACCTTGAAATTTTAATAGGATTTGAAAAAGAAGTATTCTCAAGGTTTAATAGGTTCTGTAGGCTCAAACCAAAATAAATCTAATGAAAGGTTTCCATGGGAAGGCATAGGATTAAATCCATTATGGTGCACAATAAATATTTCATTATCAAAGGGAAAATTTAAGAATTTATGCACGACCGATGGGATGAATTCCATGGAGCATAGCCATGGGTAACCAAGCTTGACACATAATTGATCCGAAATCGATATGATGGAGAATGATACATCTAATTTTTTTGGTCCAATTTGTAAAGGAAGGGTGATTGATCCCATTATACGGTAATTGAAACCGTTATGTGTCTTTATCCATTCTTTCAGTTTATCATATATTTCTCGATAGAGTTCATGCATGAGTAAGAATTCTTCAGTGATCACATTCTCTCCAAAAATGGGATCAAATAATATCCCATTAGTGGGCTTGTCATTTATTCAACCTACTATGTAAAGAGGACCATTCGATGTATTCCAAAAAATATCCATAGATGAGAAAGAAATTTCAATAGGATTTTTGGTTCAACCCTTACAAGGTTGAGTTTCAATCAAAGCAATCAAACCCTTTTTAATAGTATCCATATCCATAGCAATAGTATCCAGAAGATCTTGTTCAATAGTATCCATGTTGTCATCATACATGTCAACATTCATCACATCATTCTTTATAGTTTCACTAGCTTTGAGAAATGAAATATTATGTTTTGGCATAGGGCTGGTAAATATTTACATGTTTTTGGTTAGGAGGGGCTTATTTCTTTGATCATTAACACCTCCAATTGAAATCTGATCGGAATCAATGAGGTCTTGCACAAGATGTTTAAGACACTTACAATGTTTCGTGTCATTTCCATTTTTTCGGTGATAATGGCAAAAGAATTTGATCTAAACTTCAAAGGTAAAGGCTTATTAGGTCTGAGAGTTTGAACAAGAGGCAAGGTGATCATTTTCTATTCTAAAATTTGTGACATTATGTTATGGAGGGTATCGGGTAAGGGAGTGAATTTCCTAGATAGATCCCCAAATGTGAAAGGAGTCGTCTTCCTTATAACAACCACTTGGGTATCAACATGTTGATTTTATTTTTGAGGGGGATTTAGTTGAGGAAATAATTTATTCTATTTTCTAAAAGGTTGATAATTTTTTTGTTTTATGGATTCAAACTTCTCAGGATAGCTAGAGGTGGATTTTGTGTCATGACAACTAATTGAGTTTTGGTAATCACAAAGGGAAGTACACAAGTGTACAAAGGAGGGGAACTTAATTATGGTAAGATTATCTTATATATTAGTTTGCATGTTCTCAATGAAAATCCTTTGAAGGTGAGGGTCAGGAATCTTTACATTGATTTGGGAATAAAGGGATTAGTAGCATAAAATAAAGTCAGTAATATTTTCATCTTTTTGCTTACATCTCATCAAATTGGATAAGGTCATCTAAGGAGTCAAATGCACTTGGAAATGGTTTATAAATTCCTCAACAAGTTCATTGAATGAATGAATTGAGTTAGTTGGTAATTAGGAAAACCATTCTAAGGTGGTATCCTTCAAGGATCTAGATAAAAGCTTAGCCAAGAGCTTATCCTCGAGAATAAATTCATTACGTAAGGCGGTATAAGTAGAAACATGGTTAGAAGTATCTTCTTTCCCCCATAATTCTCAAATCTAGGAATCTCTATACCTTGTGGAATCGACGTTCTCAATATCTCTGAGGATAAGGGATTTCTTTTGACATAATATGTAGGTTGGCCATTTATATTTTGGTTTATGGTGGAAACTTTCTTTTGAAGGGATGAAATGGTTTGCACAAGCTGATTTATGAGGGTGTCATTAGTTGTGTTTTGAGATGGAGTTAAATATGGTGGAGGTGTATATGTGTTTTTAAGAGCAATAAAAAGAATGCTTATGGGAGGTAAAGTGCTAGGAGATGTGACGTGTGATGCCACATAAGTACTAGGAATAATAGTGGAAGTACCCAAGGTATGAATAAAATTACTAGTAGGTTGCATAATTGTTGTAACTTGAGGTTTGGTGCAGGTAGGAATAGATGCAATAGCTGTAGGAGGAGGAATTTGAGTTCCTCCCTGACTTTGGACATTGTCTGAAGGTAAAGCATAACTAGTAGTTTAGGTAAGATTTTTCCAAAAAAATTGAACTATTTTATACATAAGATCAACTTTGTATTCACTTTCAATCATGTGATGTATGTTATCTATGATAGGGATACCACTGGTTGAAATGCTTTTAGTACTTATTTGATTTTGTAGATTTTCCAAGTCTTCATGAATTTGGATTATCTTCTCTTGTAGAATACTAGCAACCATTGTTTCAACATTTTCCACACTACTTGAAGGAAAAGAGTTGTCAAAGGTATGGTCCATACCTAGTGAAATAATGTTAACACTAGAAGTGAAAGAGCTAGATAAACCAATATCCACGATGACTATGCTGTCGCGGGATGACATGAGTCTTGAACTACATCTCACTATAGTATTAACAATACGACACCAAGTTGAAAAGCTCATACAAGATAAAATAAACACAAGATAAATGTTATGGGCATGTGCAAGATCATCATGGAAAAAATAGGCCCTTAAGTGGCAATAAAATTCAGAAAAATCAGAGTTAGGCAACTTGACGTAAAAATTTGAATTAGTTAACTAAATTATTTCAAAAATATGTAAGAATAGAATCTATTGAAAATTGAATGTATTTTCTAAACTACTAGGTTTATTTTTATTTTTAAAAACATTATTTGGTTAAAATTTGAAATTTCAATGTAGTAGTAATTAAATTTCAAGGAAAAAATAAGAAGTAGGTGTGTGTCTGACCACCCTAACCACAATAAAATGAAAATATTTTTTTGTAATATTTTAGATATAAGTAGAAGACTCATGTCCTAATGTGATGCATATTTTTTTGTAATTTTTTTCCAAGTAAATAATTAATTATGATTTTTTTATTACAACTTTTAAAAAATATAAAAACTCGTACATCTGACAACCTTAACTTGGTCAAAACTTCATGAAATTCAACTTTTATTTATTTTTAATCCTATAGTATGTGAAACATAGAATGTGACACATGTTTCAGATTCAAAAAATGTGATACCCTTTGAAAGCTATAGATGTTTTTTAATCAGCCTACCAATCAGGACTTTAGTCATAATTCAAATAGAAAATGAATAATAATTATTTATTAAATTCAAAGTAAATCATAATTTATATTGGTGGAAAGCTAAGAATCTCCTTTAAAAACCCTTTTCATTTCATCAATTTTGGGTAAAAAAAATGTCTTTAGCCACATGGGCCATCATATCACTTACATATTGCCACTTTTTGGCCCATCATGATCCTGATAATACCCTAATGCTCTAATTATAATTCAAATGAAATTAAGCTAGATGAAATGAAATTAATAAAATAGAAACTTTGCAAAATAAAAAAGATAACTAATAGCAGCAAAGAGAAACAGAAAAAAAAGAATTTAATGCTAGAAAATATAGTTTAAAATCTAAAATGGTACTAAATCACCCAGAGGGGTGTATAAGTCCCATTCCGTTTTTTCAAGGATTTAAATGTTGAATAACAGTCACCACAAAAAACCTAGAAATCGGGAAAAACCACTTGTACTAGTCCACTAAATAGCCTAGAGGGGCGTATCAGTCCTAGTTTAGGGCTTTTGCACTATTTTCAACAAATTCTATAAGAATTATATTTTTTATGTTTTCAATGATGTCTAGACTAAGTGCAAATGTAGATTTTAGATGAAATTCAATGATTTAGAGGCAAAAATGCAACCTATATGCATTTTCACTAATGCAAGATTTAGAAACCCTATATGTAAATTAACCAATGCAAGACCTAATGCAAAGTTAATGCAAGCTAGATATAGCATTATGATGCACTCCAAATAAGAAATAAGGTGTTGCAAATGTTGGTTCACCAAAATAAAATGTAGGAAATAGGATGGGGTTCCACCTAGGGGGATAGAACACTAGGATTAGGATCTTATTTCACTCAAGTTTCACTCAAGAAAACCCTAGAGATATCAATACAAGGATAGAATGAAAGAAAGAGATTTGCTAAAGGTTTTCCTAGGGTATGATTAAATACTAAAAGGGGTTTCACCACCAAGCTAGGGCTTGGAAACACTAGTAATATGCAATATCTAATGAAAAAACCTAATGCTTTGAAAACCTTAAGTAAATGATTTTGGAGAGGAAAAATGAGAGGGGGGGTGAATTAGTTGTCATAGATTTAAACCTTAAATTCAGTTACCAAAACTAACACATAAATTGATTAAGTGATTAACCATCAAATTCCAATGCACAAACACAATAACACCAGATTTACGTGGAAAACCCAATGAGGGAAAAACCATGGTGAGGATTAACTCACACTATAGAGAATATAAAAAATGATTATAAAAAGGCTCACTACCTAGAATAAGGCTCACTACCTAAAATAAGGACTCACTGTCCATAGGGCTACAACCCAGATGGATCACTTGCACATAGATAAAAAGAATAAAAAGAAGACTTGTTACAGAGAGACAAAAATCCCAATGCAACAAAGGATTCCACCACAATCACTAATCCACTTGCATAAATGATAGAGTTCACCTTTTGTTAACTGCATCTTGAAACTCAACGTTAAGCTTTGTATTGATCAACCACACAAATAACTCACACACTTTCAAAATAACATCAAATTTGTGTTTTCTCTTTCACTTATCTTCCTCCTTTTCTTATGTAAACTTTTTATTGCGAGCACATTTTGTATCTATACCATCTCCAACTTTGAAAAGATACAAAGTTGGTCATCCAACTTCAAATTGAAATTAGGTTAGTGCCAAACATCCTAGGGTGGAATTAGAATTAGGGAAACCTAAACACATGCTTCACCGAGACCCGTAATAGATCCAACATGCTTCATCAACTTTGAATGTAGTGCTTGACACATAGCTGGCCAAACTAGTGTAAAACACATAGATCAATTAAGCTCAATTCTTCCAAATGTTGAAACCATCTTCAATAGAACCAAGACAACACAACTCTTGAACCATGAAGATAAATCCATACCAACAAAAATTCTTCTAGAACTCAGCTAGAACACATAAAACAGAGTTCACAAGTACCAGACCAACATCCTCAACAACTCTAACAACTTGCAATCTTCTTTTTATACAATTTTCTCAATATCCTCAACATATATAGTCAACAACTAATATATAGCTAGTTGATTTTTTGACATCAATGAAAACCCTTTCATTCCTCTTTCCATTCTTGTAGCAATCTCCTCCTTTTTCATTGATGGAAACACATGATGTGAAAAACCATCAAAGAAACATACCAGCTTTGAAAATACTTCTCAAGATTTCTCTTTTTCTTCTCCCCCTTAGACGATCATCTTCTACATCACCTAATTTCTCTCTTTTTCACACTCTCTTTCTCTCCTTTGCACATGTTCTTTCTCTACCCCTTTGACATCTATGGAAAAGGCAAAAAAGATATGTTCATTGAAACTTCCTTTGACATGAAATCAAAATAATCATAATGAAAACACTTTAAAAAAAAATTTCTCCCCCTAAGAGGTAGCCACAAAAATCATCAATCCAAAAAGATAGAACCATGAATCAACTAGACTAATTCATCTCCAAATGCATCTTAGTTTGTAAAAGGAGGGGCAATAACCCCTAGCTTATCCCAAAGATACTCAAAAGTATCTTTAGGAAGAGCCTTTGTAAATATATCTATAATCTAATATTTTTTGAAACATACTCGAGCTTTAATTCATTCTTTATGACCTTCTCTCTCAAGAAATGATACTTGATAGATATATGTTTTGTTCTTAAGTGCATTACAGGATTCTTCAAAATATTAATTGCACTTGTATTATCACAAAAGATAGAAATAGGATCATCATACAACATTGTGATATCTTTCAATGTTTTTTTTATCCATAAAACTTGTGTACAACAAGATGCAACAACAATATACTCAACTTCAATAGTAGACAAAGAGACAAAATCTTACTTCTTACTCGACCATGCCACTAATCTATATCCAAGAAAGAATGCACCACCACTAGTACTCGTTATATCATCTATACTTCTAGATCAATCTCCATCTATATAAGCAATAAGTGTAAATTCAATATCCTTGGGATACCATAATCCAAAATTCAGAGTGCCATTCAAATATTTGAATATCCTTTTAACTATAGTAACATGTGTTTCCTTCGGATCTTCTTGAAATCTAGCCACAAGACAAACTACATACATAATATCTAGTCTAGTAGAAATCAAATAAAATAGTCCACCAATTAGAGATCTATACTTGCTCTGATCAGTCTTAGGTGAATCATAATCTTTACCCAACATACATCCAATCACCATAGGGGTACTTACCGGTTTGGAACAGTCCATTCCAAATCTTTTCAACATCTCTTTCACATACTTAGATTGTGAAATTAAAATTGCTTCCTTTAATTGATTAATTTGTAGCCCAAGAAAGAAATTCTTTCCACATCTTTTCATTCCCTCCAAAGATAATGTCATCAACATATACAACAAGAATCAAGATTTTTTTATTTTCAGTCTTGAAATATAATTACTATGTATTGTACCTTTGTTAAATCCTTGCTTACTCAATTACTTATCTAGACTTGAATACTAGGCTCTAGGATCTTGCTACAATCCATATAAATCTTTCTTCAATCTACACACCATATCTGATTGATCTATTAACCAAAATCTTTCTGCTTGTTACATGTAGACCTCTTCTAACTTGACATCCATATGATAGAATTTGATTTTTTTATAAGCAGCCAATGCAAAGAACATCCTTATAGCTTCCATTCTTACAACCAAATAAAAAGTCTCCTGAAAATCTATACCTTCTACTTGGAAGTAGCCTTTCCCCACAAGCCTTTCATTTTTTCTAACTTTCCTATTCTCATTTAGCTTGTTTTTGAATACCTTGAAATATTTAATTGTAGGGATTCTTCCATGCCATAGCTCATAGGGAGACTTTGTACTATTTTCTATTACCTAAATGTTGTGTATGTGGCAATTGATCATGCTATAATATACACTCTTTACTACTGTACACTCTTCATGTATCCTTGCAATGTCACCAAAAAAGAAAAAAGTCAACTCTATAAACCCCAATTTCTGGAAGCTTCTAAAATCTTGTTATAAGTAGTTGGGATGAGGAGTTGTAGTATGGAATTATTCGCAATATTGTAATATGTTTTTCAATGGATAATAAAATCATTGGATGGTTGCGGTTTTGTGGATGTAGCCCAGATTGGGTGAACCATGTTAAATTCTCTATGTTGTCTTATTTTTGCTATAATTTTTTGTTTGTTTTATTTCTCTGTTTTATTGTTCAAAATTGCATTTAACTTGTTAGATATCTACCTTCTAACCCTAACAAGTGGTATCAGAGAAAGGTTATGTTTGGTTACCATCTGTAGGAAGGTCTCACGGTTGAGTGGGAGTCTCACAGTTGAGTGGGAGAAATGGTAGATGAGGGTAAGTTGAAGGTTGAGAAATTCAATGGGAGGAACTATCAGTTATGGAATATGTAGATAGAGGACTACCTCTATCAGAACGATTGATGGTGGCCACTAGAAGGGAAAACCAAGAAAACCTCAGTGATGTTTGATGAGGACTAGGATATTTTTGATAGAAAGGCACTTGGTAGTATTTGTATGTTCCTGGCACAATCAGTGGCGTTTAATAATTCAACAAAGAAAACTCTAGAGTTGATGGAAACCATGGCGAAGTTATATGAAAATTATTTCGCTTTAAATAAGGTATTTCTTATGAAGCATTTATTTAATATGAAAATTATGGGTATGTGCAGGATCTTCATGGAAGAAAAAGGCCCTTAAGTGGCGATGCAAATTTAGAAAATCAGACTTAGGCAACTTGACGTAAAAATTTGAATAAGTTATCTATATTATTTAAAAAATATATAAGAATAGAATATGTAGCAAATTTAATGTAGTTTCTAAAATACTAGGTTTATTTAGAAAAGAAAAAATTCTATTTGGTGAAAATTTGAAATTTTAATTTAGTAGTACTTCAATTTTAGGGAAAAATAATAATTCGGTGTTTGTCTGACCACCTGACCACAATAAAATGATAATATTTTTTATAATATTTTAGATATAAGTAGAGGACTCATGTCTCAATGTGATGCATATTTTTTTGTAATTCTTTTCCAGGTAAATAATTAATTATGATTTTTGTCTGATAACTTTTAAAAAACATAAAAACTCGTATGTCTAACCACCTTAACTTGGTCAAAACTTCATGAAATTCAATTTTTTTTTTAATCCTATAGTATGAAAAGCATAGAATATGACACATGTTTCATATTCAAAAAATGTGATACTGTTTGAAAGTTATAGATGTTTTTCAATCAACTTATCAATCAAGACTTTAGTCGTAATTCAAATAGAAAATGAATAATAATTATTTATTAAATTCAAAGTAAAGCATAATTTATATTGGTGGAAAACTAAGAATATCCTTTAAAAACCATTTTCATTTCATCAATTTTAGGTAGAAAAAAAGTCATCAGCCACATGGGCCATCAGATCACTTACATATCGCCACTTTTTGGCCCATCATGATCCTACACATACCCTAGTAGAAGGTGGGTCAGTTGTTGATCATTTAAATGATTTTAATACAGTTACCAATTAATTAACTTCTATAAATATAAACTTTCATGAAGAAGTTAGAGCTCTTTTGATTTTGTGTTATTTGCCTGAAAGCAGGAATAGCTTGGTGATGGCTGTTAGTAATTATGTTTCTAGTTTGAATACATTGAAATTTGATGATGTTTTTGGTGTTATTTTGATCGAGGAAATTCATAGGAAAAGCTCAGATGGAACATCCACATTAGGTAGTGTTTTGAATGCAGAAAGTATAGGTAGAACAAAGGAGAGAGGAAACAATTCTAGAAGTTGTGGGAATTCACAAGGAAAATCAAAGGATAGAAGGTCCCAATCTAGAGACAAGAGGGATTGTTGGTACTATGGTAAGTTGGGTCATTTAAAGAAAGATTTTTGGTCTCAGAAAATAAAGGAGACAAAAAGGAAGGAAATAAAGAGGAAAATGTGGTAAGTAATAAATCTGATGAGGATGCTTTGATTCTTTCCCTTGACAATGCTGATGATTCTTGGGTGTTAGATTGAGGGGCTTCATTTCATGCTATGCCCCATGGAAATTATTTTCTTGATTATGTCCAAGGGGATTTTGGGCTGGTTTATTTGGGAGATAGCGAACCTTGTCAGATTTTTGGAAAGGGAAGAATCAAGATTAAGTTGCAAAATGGGAATCATTGGCTATTACATGAGGTAAGGCACGTTCCAAAGTTAAGAAGTAATTTAATTTCAGTAGGGCAACTAGATGATGAAGGTTGTGTTGTTACATTTAGTGATAAAAATTAGAAGGTTACAAAAGGTACCTTAGTGGTAGCAAAAGGTGTGAAAGTAGGCACCTTATATATTTGTATAGGTCATACTATTCCTTGTACTTTAGCTATTGTAGATAAAAATCAATGTTCAGGAACAATTGTTGTAGTTCAATAGGCAACAAATCATATAGTTGTTGTGGATTCTGAATCAACACTATGAAATAATAGACTTGGGCATATTACTGCAAAAGGTATGAAAGTACTTCACTCAAATAATGTTTTACCATGTCTAAAATGTGTTAATATGGATTTATGTGAAAGTTGTGTCTATGGAAAACAAAAAAACAAAAGAGAGTTAGATTTCTCAAAGATGGGAAACATAAGAAAGATGAGAAATTGGAGCTTGTGCATATGGATATATGGGGACCAACTCAGGTATCTTCTCTCGGTGAATCTCAATATTCTATTACATTCATTGATGATGCAACTAGGAAGGTATGGCTTTATTTTCTTATGCATAAAACTGATGTATTTGCAACTTTTAAAAAATGGAGAAGCTTGGTTGAAAATGAGACGGGTAGAAAGTTAAAATGTCTAAGATCTGATAATGGTGGTGATTATTGCAGCAAAGATTTTGAAGATTATTGTTCCTCTAATGGTATTCTTAGGAAGAAAATAGAGTGGTTGAGCGCATGAATAGAACAATAATGGAGCATGCATGAACTATGAGATTGCATGTTGGGTTGCCTTTAAACATGTGAGAAGAGACTATAAACACTGTTGTTTATTTAATTAATAGAGGTCACTCTAATACTTTGGGTTGTGGTATTCTAGAGGAAGCACATACATGTAAGAAGGTGAGTTATTCTTTTCTCAAAACCTTTAGTTATGAAGCATTTGCACATGTAGATTCTGAAAATAGAACCAAGCTTGATGAAAAATCAAAGAAATGTATATTTGTTGGATATGGCATTGATGAATTTTGATATAGGCTTTGGGATTTTGAAAATAAGAAAATTGTGAGAAGTAGGGATGTCATATTCAATGAGAAAGTGTTGTACAAATATCAGTTGCAGCAGCATGAGAAGAAATACAATGATTATGCAATGTTGGATGATACTCCAAACAATGATGCTCCAGTGATTCCTCGTGCTCCACAACAATAGCAACAACAAATACCACAAACTCCAATGAATGTTAGATGATCTTCAAGGATAAGTAGACCTCCTAAAAGATTGTCTCCCTCTTTATATTCTATTTATTAATTGATTCTAGTGAACTGAAATGTTATAATGAAGCTATGTAGGTGGATACTAAGGTTTAGTGGGAGCATGGAATTGAAGAAGAAATGGACTCCTTCCTGAAAAATCAGACTTGGGAATTATGTAAGTTACCTGCAGAAAAAAAGGCTTTACCAAACAAATGGGTTTATAGGCTGAAAGAGGAGGATGGAGGTAAGAAAATATTTAAAGCCAAATTAGTTGTAAAGGGATTTGCACAGAAAAAGGGTATTGATTTTGATGAAATCTTTTCTCTAGTTGTTAAAATAACTTCTATTCGTACTATTTTAAGTATTGTGGTTGTTGAAGATTTGTATTTAGAATAGCTTGATGTTAAAATAGCCTTTCTCCATGGTGATTTGGAAGAGGAAATATATATTGAACAACCACAAGGATTTGTGGTCAAAGGTAAGGAAAAACTAATGTGCAAATTGAAGAAAAGTTTATATGGCTTGAAGCAAGGACCTCGACAATGGTATACTAAATTTGATAGTTTTATGGCTGAGCAAGGCTACAACAGGTGTAATTTAGACCATTGTGTTTACTTTAAGAGGTTATCTGAAGATAGCTACATTATTTTATGTTTATATGTTGATGATATGCTTGTAGCAGGATCTAACATGGATCACATAAAGGAGTTAAAACAATAGTTAGCAAATTCATTTGATATGAAGGATTTGGGGGCAGAAAAAAAATCCTTGGTATGAAGATTACAAGAGAGGAAAACATGAAATTGTTTCTATCTTAGGTTGATTATGTTGAAAAGGTGTTGCAGAGATTTCATATGTAGAATGCAAAATTTTTCAGCACACCTTTGACCAATCATGTCAAATTGACTAAGCATATGTGTCCAAAGACACAAGAGGAGGAAGAAAAAATGTCCAAGGTACCATATGCTTCAGATGTAGGTAGTTTAATGTACACCATGGAATGCACGAGACTAGATATTACACATGTTGTTGGAGTTTTTAGCAGGTATATGAGTCATCCTAGAGTTGAGCATTGGAATGTGAAAAAATGGATTCTCAAGTACTTGAGAGGTACATCTAATATTTTTCATGTTTTTGGGGCTCTAATACATATTTAAAAGGGTATGTTGACTCAGATATGGCAGGGGATATAGATACCAGGCGGATTACCATAGGTTATGTATTTACAGTCGATTGTATAGTAGTGAGTTGGATTTCTCGGTTGCAAAAGGTGGTTGATTTATCCACCATACAGGCATAGTATGTTGCTACAACAGAGGCAGAAAAGGAGATGATATGGCTACAATTTTTCATGGAAGAGTTGGGCAAACAATAGGCTGAAAATCACTTGTTTACAAATAGCTAGAGTGTTATACATCTTGCAAAGAATTATGCTTTGCACTCTAAGACCAAACACATACAGCTGAGATATCATTTCATTCAGTCGATGTTGGAGGATGGAAAGGTAAAGCTAGAAAAGATAGTACATACAGATGCAAATCCAGTAGATATTTTTACAAAGGAAGTGACAAGGGAGAAGTTGAGCTCCTCTTTAGCTTCGGTTGGTCTTCGTGGTTAAAAGTATAACAAAGCAGCAAGGTCCAAGGTGCTTATTTCCAACGGGAGTTGTATGTGCAGCGGTTTCATCTAGGATTAGTCTCCAAGTGGGAGATTGTGTTGGTGTAGAGCCTGATCAGTCTCCAAGTGGGAGATTGTTGCAATGTGGCAACTGATCATGCTATACTATACACTCTTTAGTACTATACAATCTTCATGTATCATCACCGAAAAAGAAAAAACTTGACTTTGTAAACCCTAATTTTTGGAAGCTTCTAAAAGATTGTTATAAGTGGTTGGGATGTGGAGTTGTAGTATGGAATTATTCACAATATTGTAATATGTTTTGTACTAGATAATAAAATCATTGGATGGCTATGGTTTTGTGGATGTAGCCCAGATTAGGTGAACCACGTTAAATTATTTGTGTTGTCTTGTTTCTGCTATAATTTTGTGTGTGTTTTATTTCTCTATTTTATTGTTCAAATCTACATTTAACTTGTTAGATATCTGCCTTCTAACCATAACACTAAAATCAATTGAATACATATACAATAGTTTGAATGGCTTCTTTCCAAAAAAAAATCAGTAATCTGGCTTCAGTGATTATTGACCTAGCAGCTTCTTGAACTATTCTATTTTTCCTTTCAACAACTCCATTTTGCTAAGGAGTTCTCAGAGAAGATATTCATCTCTTTATATGATGCATTTTACAAAATAGATTGAACTCATAAGAGGTGAATTCTCCACCTCTATTAGATCTCAAGCATTTAATCTTGAAATTAAGTACATTTTCAACCATAGCCTTGAATGCCTTGAATCTATCTAATGCATCTTATTTCTCTCTTAGAAATGTAACACATGTATATCTAGAATAATCATTAATTAAAATAATAAAGTACCTTTCACCCAGTAAACTTCACACTCTCATAGGACCACAAAGATCTGTATGAACCAAATCTAGTAGTAGATTGTTCTCTTGATATGTAATGACTTCTTTTTTACTTTCCGAATAGGAAATTCCTATAGATAGCATTTACAGGCTTTGTAATTCTTGATAGATCTCGCACGACTTGAAAATAACTGATTCTTTCCAAGTTATCTATATTCATGTGACACATTCTCCTATTCTATAGCCAAATATCATTTATTTGCGTCAAAAAACATCATCCATTAGCACCTTTAAGATGATAAATGTTCCCTTCAGATTTATTTCTTATAACAATCAATGTTATGGATCCTTTCTGGATCTCACATTTCTCATCCTTAAACACAAGATCATATCATTTTCTGCACATCTGACCAATGCTCAACAAATTATGCCTTAAACCCTTAACATAGTAAACATCATCAAAATGATGCTTGCCATCAAAACTTACTAAACCTATCCCACCTATTTTAGCACCAGTATCAACTCCAAAGATAACCAAACCTCCATCATATTTCTCAATTTTCACAAAATTACTCTTGTCACCAGTCATGTGATGTGAGCGAGCACTATCAACTACCCAAAAATTATTTTCTTGTTTAGCATGTAGGGTAGAGATAACTATACCTTCATTTTTCTCCTTATCTTTCTCTTTCTCTTTCTCTTTCTTTCTTCAAAGGACTTTCTTTTGACTATCTTTTTGATTTAGTAGAAGTAGTTTCATCCTTAATCACCAAGAACAAGCATTCATTTTCATCTGGATCTTCATATTTTGAATCTTCATCTAAAATACTATCATTCTCATTCACAGAGTAAGCTCTGCTAATCTTCTTTTCCTCATATCTTTGTTTATTCATTTTAGGTTTTTTTGGACACTTTACAACATAGTCACCAATTTCTTCACAACTAAAGCACTTAAAGGGAAATTTTCCTTCATACTTACCTAAGCCTGTTCTCATTCTCTTTAGAAAGTTAGATTCAATTTCATCAAATTTTTCTTCATCCAGATGTTCCTTTTTTGTAGCTTTGAAATTAGTCTTTGTTTTACCTCCACTTATTATATTCGACTTCCTCATCTCATAAGATGTCAGAAATCCAAGCAGAAGATCCTTACTACAATTCTTTTAATCTATATTCTACTCAATAACACTCACCTTTTCACTATAAGAATCAAGAAGAGTTATAAGAATCTTGTTTACAATTTTGGTTTCATCTATAGTTGCGCCAAGGGATCACATTCTAGTCACAACCTCATCCAATCTTTGTACATAGGCTTTAACATTCTCATCTTCAAACATGTGTAAAATATCAAACTATGTTTCCAAATTATATAATTTTATGTCTATTACCCTCCTAGATCACCATCATGTGCTCTTTCTAAAGTATCCCATACTTCCTTAGCTATCTTCAAATTTTGTACCTTAATCAACTCAAAAAGTACCAAACTATTCTTCAAGATGAACTTTTCCTTATTATTCACTTTGCATGCTATGATTTCTTCAGGTGTAATTAGACCACTAGTAGGAGGAGTGTAGGGTTCCTTATAAGCTTTCTCTACATCATATCTACAATACTCTAGATATTCTTCCATCAATAATTTCTAGATACCATAATTAGTTCCATCAAACCTTAGATAATCATAGATCATTTTTCCAACCATCCTAGACCTTCCTCAAGCAGTTAAGCTCTTCACCAAGGAACCAATCTCTGATACCAATTGTTGGATAGGAAAAATAAGAGGGGAGAGATGAATCGGTTGTAATTGATTTAAACCTTAAATTCAATTACCGAAACTAACACATAAATTGATTAAGTAATTAACCATCAAATTCCAATGCACAAACAAAATAACACAAGATTTATGTGGAAAACCCAATGAGGGAAAAACCACGGCGAGGATTAACTCAAACTATAGAGAATATGTAAATCGATTATAAAAAGACTCACTACCTGGAATAAGGATTCACTATCTAAACTCACTGCACATAGGGCTACAACCCGTATGGCTCACTACCATAGAGATACAAAGAAGACAAAGAAGAATTGTTATAGAGAGACAAAAATCCCAATGTAACAAAGGATTCCACCACAATCACTGATCCACTTGCATGAATGATAGAGTTCTCCTTCTGCTCACTACATCCAAAAAATCAGCATTAGGATTTGCATTGATCAACCACACACATAAATCACACACTTTCAAAATAGCATCAAAGTCGTGTTTGCTAGATTTCACTTATCTTCTTTTCTTATGTACACTTTTTATTGCTAGCACATTTTGTATTTTTACCATCTCCAACTTTTAAAAGATACAAAGTCAGCCATTGAACTTCAAACTCAAATTAGGTCGGTGCCAAACATCCTAGGGTAGAATTAGAATGAGGGCAACCAAAACATATTCTTCACTGGGACTCATAATAGATCCAAAACGCTTCATCAACTTTGAATGTAGTGCTTGACACATAGTTGGCCAAACCAGTCTAAGAAACATAGATCAATTAGGCTCGATGCTTCCAAATGTTGAAACCATCTTCAATAGAACCAGGGCAACACAACTCTAGAACCATAAAGAGAAATATGTACCAACAATAAGTCTTTTAGACCTCAGCCAAAACACATAAAACATAGTTCACAAGTACCAGACCAACATCCTCAATAGTTGACACCTTACAATCTTCTTTTTATACAATTTTCTCAATACCCTCAACATATACAGTCAACAACAACTAGTAGATAAGTAGCTGACTAGTTGACATAAATGAAAACACTTTCATTCCTCTTTCCATTCTTGCAACACCTAATGCTATGTAAACCTTAAGTACTAGAGGGGTTTCACCACCAAGCTAGTAAAGAGATCTCAATACAAGGATATAATGAAGGAAAAAGATTTACTAAAGGTTTTCCTAGGGTATGATTAAATACAAAAAAGGGGTTTCACCATGTAACGGTGAAAATTATGTGCTCTTCACTAGGGTCTTAGTACCTAGGGCAACAATCATCACTCCTTCACATTCAAGAGAAAATCCTTAAGATTTCAATGAAAGGGAGATTGAAATCTAGCAAAGGGAATTTTCTAGGTATTGAAGGATGTTTAAATGAGAGGTTCACCACCAAATGTAAACTTCGAAAAGAAAATGTTTGAAAACATAGTGTAGTATGCAAGATGACCTAGAAACATAAGCAAACAACAATAGAAAATTGTAAAATTAAAAATGCGCACCTGGGAAACTAGAGAAGACAGAATGGAGAGCTGGAATCCTAAAAAAAACATTGTTAAAACAATCTAGGACTCATATGCCAAGCTGGGCGAATCAGTCCATTTTCGAGTAAGTTGTGCTAGAACAGGTTTCAGAAAAATTGATACTCAGATCTACAAAAATCCTTGACAAAAGAAGTATAGTGGGATTCATTCACCAATAGTGGCGAATCAGTCCACTTCTGGATTTCTAGAAATTGAATGTTGGATCATGTAGCTCTCAGTCTACTCTTTTGTGCCTGATTCAGATCTGGGTCTAAAATTACAAAATTCAACCTATAGGTCTTAACCAAGATCCTCCAAGGCTTGTTCACAATCTTGACACATTTGACTTGCTTTGACAAATTGATGACAACTTTTCCAATCTTTCTCCTTAATCAATTTGCAACCTAGACCTACAAATCACATATAAAGAGAGGGAAAAATGGTTGTGGGGTTAGAGAATAGAGGTTTTCCTTGGTCAAACCCCTTGTTGGTAATTAAACCTTGAAATGAAATAAAATAGAAAGGAAAATGATGAATGAATAAAATGAGAAGTTTCAACTCACCAAATCCTAGCAATAAAGTGTTGTAATTATGCTTGAAATGGTTGCAATGGATGTGGTTCTTGACTCTTGCTTGATGTTGATAGATCTTGAATGGAAAGCTTACTTGGATCATGAACTCTACATCACAATCGTGAGCACAACAAAAAACATGAAGATTGTGATCTTTGACATGATGATTAATGCTTGAAGAATTCTCTTGAAAGCTTGATAATATGCCCTTGGATTCCTTGAATGCTCTTGCTCAAATCCTATTGTGAACTCAATTTTATATAAAGATGAGTACTTGAATGATTGGGGAGGGAAATGAGAGAATTAACCTTGTATTTATACTCAATTATGCAAATTTTCTTGAAATTACAACACTACAAGCCAACATTGGATCTTGGAGAATAAAATCCTACCAAAGATCTAAATTAAATTTGATTTTTGAGTTAAATGGGACTCATTTGCCCAGAATGGCAAATGAGTCCCACCTTAGGAATTTAAGGTGGGTTTTTGGGATTTTGATATTTTAAATTCCATTTGTCAGGATTATCCTCAAAATTACACATAAATAAGGCTTGTGGATGCAAAAAGGGGAAAATTAAAGCATAAGAGATCTCAATTATTAATGACAAGAATAGGGGAATGTGAAAGTGTGTTACAACACTTTACAACACCTTTACAAGGCATCATTAAAATACATTAGTTCATAGGGTCCCAAGACCTAATGTGAATGTGTTATCCACATTACAACACTAAGTCAAAGCCACACTAAGCCAAATCATCAAGAGGAGCTAATCAAGTGTAAAAAAGGCTAAGGACCCTTTTTTCGATGTTACATTTAGCACCCACTTTAGTGAGAGGATGAAATTGCTTCAAACTCACACTAAAGTAGACAAACACACACCAAGAGGGGTTCCAATGTACCCATGCTAGCCAGATGAGACAACAACGATCAAGAGGGATGATCAAGCCCCCAGGATCAAGATCCCATGGCAAGCCAACATAAACAAAAAGGAACACACATGAAAATGATGTAAAGAACAATGACAAGGTGAATCATACAATTCAAAAGAAAAATAAATAAAGGAGAAGGCCGAAACAAGCTTCAACGATTTTCCCAATGTGATGTGGATCAAATCTAGGCTATTTTTTTGACAAAAACGCATACTCACTCTAAGGCGATGAAACTCATGGCTATCCACCGGCTGAGAAACATACACAAATGGATGGTATGTTCTCACATACACACACAAATGGCTATGGGGAAATTCAAGCTGTTAATTGGGTTTCCTGCTCAACCATACCAAAGTTATACCTCTTGATAACTTCAATAAGGAACCACAGAAGAATGAATTTATTTTCGAGCTTCATGAGACAAGAAACACTTTGTATGCTTGGAGCTCATTAAAAAACACAATGGCTCCATAGGCATGCAAGCTAGGTTATGTAAGGTGGCCATATAAATGAATGGAAAATAGGAAATGTTCAAAGGAGTCTTTCTTAGTTCATGCGAGGTCTTTATTTTAGGAAATATTTTGCCTAATGTATCCAAGAGAGGACCAATCAAAGAATAGAAGATTCACAATCTATGGGATGTAGTGTGTCGCATCAAGCCACTAAGAGGAATTTTATATGCTAAGAGAGATCACGCTCATGAAGGAAATAACACCCAATGTCATCCACAAAGCGACAAATTCACTGTATGAAGTAAGAAGGCTGCACTAAGAACCATGAAAAGGAAAAAAAGAAAAGAAATAGTGCCAATGTATGCCCCCACTTTAAATAAATTGCTAAAAACCATGCTGTGAGAAATTACTTTAAAGTAGCAAATGAAAAATGCTAAAAAGAAGAAAGACATGAGAGCCAACTTGGAAAGCCCTATGCAAAGTCATGTGTTTTTGAGTAAGGCTATGCCATGCAAGAAAAAGAAAAGAGAGGGGTTTCCCCCAAAATAAAAACAAACACATAAGGGATCTATGGATTTGGGGTTAGTATGTTCTTTGCTAAAGTGTTTTGAAGGAGCTTGGAGCTGCCATCATCCCCCAAATACACATAGAACTAGAAGAATGACACAAAGAGATGGAAAACAAAGAAAAACCTCTTACGTTAACATGGAAGAGACATAGGATGTCTCGATGCCTTGTGTTATCCCCAAAAGGAAAAAAAAAGAAAGAGATAAAGATGAAATGAAAAAGGAAAAATAAAAAGCAAGCCTTTTGGGTCAACATGAAGGAGACATGAATTTATCAATGCCTTGCATCATCCCCAAAAGGAAAACACAAGAAAGAGATACATAATGAAATGAAAAAGGCAAAAGGAAAAGAAAGCCTTTTGGTTCAACATGAAGGATACATGAATGTCTCAATGCCTTGCGTCATCCCAAGAAGGAAAACACATGAAAGAGATAAAGAACGAAAGAAAAAATGATGCATGACATAGATAAGAATGAAGGTATAGATAGAGGAATGTCACAAAGAGAGAAAATAGAATGTCATGGGGGATCACATTACACACATGATGCAATCACACAAATGAAAATGAAAAAGAAATAATGAAAAAAGACTAGTAAGGAAAATGTGAGTCAAGCTATGAGCAAATCATCTGCCTCCCAGTCTCATTTTGTATAAGAGGAAGGTGAAGGACGAACCCAAGAGACAATGACAAATGCATTACTAGGACAAGGCTAACAACTTCTTGCCCGCACTTAGTGGAAGAAAAGAATGAGATGAGGTAGGTGATCGGAAAGGGGTCATGGAATAGTGAGAAGAGGTTGTTCTACAACTATTACATGACAAGGGGGGAAACAATGCTAGGCAATCACTCGATGGCATTCATTACCATCAAAGTGAAAGTTCTTTAATATAAATTGGAATGTACGAAACTCTTTGGTACTATATCTGAGAACTCGGTGATATGCACAATTTGGGACCTTAGCATCCTTAGGATAGAGGATTAATCCATTCATAGGAGGAAATGTTATGAATCCTTTTTTGAGAAGCAGTTGCAATTTCCACTCAATTTCAGGTGGTGGATAAAGGGTTGCAGTTTTTGTAACTTGTAATGTGTTTTGTGTTTGCTAGATTCACCAAATTCTCTGGTTGAAGGTTGAGGAGGAGGACTTGAGTAGATCCTTTCATCCTTGCCACTATTATGAATTATTGCGTTTTCTTTACGAAGAAGAAAATTCAAATCGAGATGATGATCTAAGATATTCTTTATGAACATGTTCATTGTGAGGGCGATCTTGGTATCCTATTCCCTTTGTATTTTCCTAAGTTGGTATTTGTTCTAAGAGTTGATGAATTTCATGTTCACTTGTTGTATCACACCCTTGTTTTCTCAAGATTGTGAAACCTTTTCCATCTATTTCTTGAAGATTGATAGGAGTATTTGTGACCTTGTTATCATAAAAGGGTTGAGTGTTTACTTTCTTAGAGGAACCAGTTTCACCTATTGTAGGGAACTTAGGTTCAACTTTTTTTTTAGGATGCAAATAACCAAACATCTCAAGAGGTGGTATGGTAGGAGGTTTTGGTTCATTCATGGATGGATACAAGGATGTGTTAGCCTCGAGATTGTAAATACAATCATGTAAGAACCTATTCATGTTGTCGTCATCTTCTCCAATGATGTCAACACCACAAGGAGGACATTCATTAGGATTTTAGTGAGCATGAGCGAGTTCAATGTCATTAGGATCATTTTCAAAGACACAAGTTCACACATCCACTAAGGATTTTAAGGACATCCAAATTTTTCCAAAGTACATATCCATGATGGAAATTTCAGGTTCTAAACTATGAAACAATGTTGTGAATACAATTTTGATGTATGCGAAAGATGAATGAGTGTAACATAAATGCAATAAACTGAATAAAATATAAATTTTGCAAACCAAAATAGAAGGGTAATAGCAGCAAACAAAAACTCAGAAAATGAATTGTAAATGATAAAAACTGCAATGCAAAATATGTGAAGGGACTGATTCGCCCAAAGTGGCAAATGGGTCTAGATATTGATTTTTTTGGAAATTTTCAGAATTTTTGAATTGAGTTTTATGATTTTTAATTTTTCTAATACAAATATAAGATGCCAATGGAGAATTTAGCGATTTTCAATGAAATTAAGTGCAATAATGCAAGCTAAATGATCTTTTCACTAATGTAAAAATTGAAACCGTAGAATCCAAATTAACCAATGCAAAACCTAATGCAATATTAATGCAAGCTAAATATAGGATGTAAATTCACTCCAAATCAGAATTATGATGCTCTAAATGCAGGTCCACCAAAATGTAATGGTGAACATTGTGTGCTCTTCACTAGGGTTTTAGGACCTAGGGCAACAATCTTCATTCCTTCACATTCAAGAACAAATCCTTGATATTTCAATGCAAGGGAGATTGAAATCTGACAAAGGGAATGTTTTAGGGATTTAATGATGTTTAAATGGTAGGTTCAACACCAAGCGTAAACTTGGAAAAGAAAATGTTTGAAAACATAGTGTAGTATGCCAAATGACCTAGAAACACAAACAAACAACAATAGAATACTGTAAAACTAGAAATGTGCACTTGGGAAACTAGAGAAGACAAAATGGAGACCTAGAATCCTAGAAAATCCACTGTTAAAACCAACAGGGATTCATATGCCAACCTGGTCGAATAATTCCAATTTCAGGTAAACTATGTGGAAACAAGTTTCAGACAAATGGGTACTCAAATCTGCAAAAATCCTTGACAAACATGTATAGTGGGTTTCATTCGTTAATAGTGGAAAATCAATCCACTTCTAGATTTATAGAAATTCAAAGTTGGATCCTATAGCTCTCAGTCTTCTCTTTTATGCTTGATTCAGATTTGGGTCCAAAACTACAAAATTTAACCTTTAGGTCTTCTGCAAGCTCCGCCAAGGTTTGTTCACAATCTTGACACATTTGACTTACTTTGACAACTTGATGACAACTTTCCCAATCTTTCTCCTTGATCAATTTGTAACCTAGACCTGCAAATCACATACAAAGAGAAGTAAAATTGGTTGTGGGGTTAGAGAATAGGGGTTTTCCTTGGTCAAACCCCTTGTTGGTAATTAAACCTTGAAATGAAAGAAAATGTGTATGGGAATGATGAATGAACAAAATTAGATGTTGCAACTCACCAAATCCTAGCAATAAAGTGATGCAATTATGCTTGAAATGGCTGCAATGGATGTGGTTCTTGACTCTTCCTTGAAGTTGATAGATCTTAAATGCAATGCTTGCTTGGATCATAAACTCTACATCACAATTTTGAGCACAACAACAAACATGAAGATTGTGATATTTGACATGATGATTAATGCTTGAAGAATTCTCTTGAAAGCTTGATAATCTACCCTTGGATGCCTTGAATGCTCTTTCTCAAATGCTCTTATGAACTCAATTTTCTATAAGGATGAGTACTTGAATGCTAGGGGGGGGGAATGAGAGAAAGAACCTTCTATTTATACTCAATTATGCAATAATTCCTAAAATTAGAACACTACAAGCTAACATTGGACCTTGTAGAATAAAATCCCACCAAAGATTTAAATTAAATTTGATTTTAGAGTTAAAGGGGACTCATTCACCAAAATGGTCAAATTGGTCCCACCTAAGGGGACTCATTCACCCAAAATGACGAATGAGTCCCACCTTAGGAATTTAAGGTAGTTTTTCGGATTTTGATATTTTAAATGCCATTGGTAAAGATTATCCTCAAAAATACACATAAATAAGGCTTGTGGATGAAAAAAGTGGAAAATTCAAGCATAAGAAAGCCCAATTATTAATGAAAAGCCTAGGGGGTAAACCCACAAAAGTGGTTTACAGTTCGAGTGAGGAAGAAAAAGTTGCAAAAAATGACCCCATGCCAAAATTTTTTGTTTTGGGGATTCGAACGAACCTATTGGTTCAAGCGAACCAAAAGAGGGTTCACTAGAAAAAAAGTTCAAGAAAACCCACTAAATGCCCCGAGCCCACCATTCCCACAAAAAAACCAAAGAAAAACCCTTTTTGAAAGGGGGTTCACTTGAACCCCCGTTCAGGAACCCCCCTTCTCCCACCTTCTCACCTTCTGGCCCAAAAAACTCTAGAATTTTTCCCTTCAAAGCTTGGTTTGAAGATTAAAATGGAGGAGAATTCACAAACCCAATTGGATGATGGTAGTCCTCATAATGAGGTATCCAAAAAATATAATTTTAATATATATATTTTTATTATGTATTTGTTTTTTAGTTTTATTAAACATAGGTTTCTCACCGAAAATAAAGCTCTCTATTATGCACATGTGAAAAAATAGCAGATTATAAATTTTTTTTTGAAAAATATGAGTGCACCAGATATTGAAGTCCTTGATTCAACAAAAACAATTGAATTTCGATACATACAAAACAAGTTACATTGTATACGACCCGCCTATGTTTGAATTGTAATTGGTTTTACTTCAAAACTTGATTAAGGAAACAAATTCAATAGAACACTATGAGACCAATTGGAAGCACTAGATATCGTAGTTACAAATCTAAATTCAATAAAATTAGAATTTTATCCTTCATGGAAAAAAAATTATGTTGTATACGGTGAGCGTCACTCCTTAAAAATGTTGTTTGTTGAAAAAAAAAAGTTTTTGAAGGAGATGGAAAAAGAAATGTAATATAATTCTGAAAAAATTGGAAAAAAAATATTTAGACTCTAAATTTTTTTTTTCACAAATCACTAGTTTGCATCATCTTCAAATTCCTCACGGTTTAGTTGCTATAAGTGCCTAAAAGTGAAGATTTAGTTAGAAAAAAATATTTCACTATCTAGTTTGGCCAAAAATTGTAAACCAGTATTGTGGGATCACCCTAGGGGAATGTGAAAGTGTGTTACAACACTTTACAACACACCAAATAAGGCAAGGTTAGGAGAAATTATAATTGAAAGAATACTAATTATGCTTAGAAATCATAGAAAAGTGTGTGTGTTACAACATTTTACAAAAGCTTTACAAAGTATGATTAAAATGCATTAGTTCACAAGGGCCCAAGACCTAATGTGAATGTGTTATCCACATTACAACACTAAGTCAAAGCCACACTAAGCCAAAATTTGCATGAGGAGCTAAACAAGAGTGGAAAAGGCTAAGGACCCTTTTTTTGATGTTACACACTACCAAGCTAGGGCTTGGAAAGACTAGTAACATGCGAAATCTAATGAAAAAGCATAATTCTTTGCAAACCTTAAGTAAATGACCTAGAAATGAAGGAAATAGATCTCAATCCAATGATAGAATGAAGCAAAGAGGTCTGCTAAAGGTTTTCTTAGGGTATGATTAAATATTAAAAGGGGTTTCACCACCAAGCTATGGCTTGGAAAGACTAGTAACATGCAAGATCTAATGACAAAACCTAATGCTTTGCAAACCTTAAGTAAATGACTGAGAAATCAATGCAAAACATAATAGAAATTTGAGATATTAGAGAGGTTCACTTGGAAACTCGTAGCAACTTGAATGAAGATGTGAAATACTAAAAATACTAAATTTAATGCACATCGAGGTTCATAAGTCAGGCTAGATGATTTAGTCCTTGATTAGGGTTTCTGGGTAGGAACATAAATCTAGAAATGACAAGTCTAGAACTCTTGGAATATGGAAAATTGATTGTACTGGGACTCATATGCCAGAAGTGGCCTATTAGTCCTACTTAGCTTTTTTAGAGGATTAAGTACTAAATCTACTCTTCAATCTCTTCTCTTTCTTCCAATCTTGATTTTTGGATCTAAAATGCTCAATTCTACTATGTAGGTGTCTTTTAGTGATCTTGTGAGCAAGGTGACAAATTTGACATCTTGACAACTTCTTCCAATATTGCTCTTCAATGTATCTTCAACCTAGATCTACAAATCACACACTAAAGAGAGGGAAAAAAATGTTGTTTTGTTAGTGGATAGGGGATTGCCTTGGTCAAACCCAATTTTTGTAATCAAACCTTGAAATAAAAGGAAATATAAAAGATGAATGATGAATGAACAAATATGCAATGTTGCAACTCACCAAACTGTTGAATAAGATGTTGCAATCGTCTATGAAACGGCTAGCATCGATGTGGATCTTGACTCTTGCTTGAATGTTGAAGATCTTGAATTGAATGCTTGCTTGAATAATTAAACCCTACATCACAAATTTTAGCTCAAAAACAAACATGATGTATGTTGACTTTGACATGATGCTTGATTCTTGAATAGTGATCCAAAATTATTGATAATCAACTCTTGAATTCTCTTGAATTCTCTATAATTCTCTCACTTGAATGATCATAAGATCACTTAAATTTCTACGAAAAACTATGTGAAATAACTTTGTATTTATACCTGTTTATACCAAATTTTCAAAAATTACAACACTACAAGCCGACATTAGATATAGGAGAATAAAATATCACCAAGAATTTGAATTTAATTTAGGTCTAAGGTAAGCGAGAATCAAACACCAATTAGGGCATATTAGTCCCATTAGGCTAAGCTTGGGACACATTTTTCAAGAAAGGCTTAGATTAATGTGAAATATGGATCAGGGCCCCGAAACATAGGTGCAACCCATATGCCCAAGGTGGCATATGAGTCCCAAATCACTAAATCAGGGCCATAGAATCCAAAAGACACATGAATGACGATTGGATGTTTGTAAATGTAGGGATTAATCTCAAAAAGATGCATTAATTAAGGCTTGTGGATGCAAAATAAGGCCAAATAAGGCATGGAGAGGCCTAATTAATTAATAAAACTCTAGAGTAGTGTGAAAGTGTAAGAAAAAACCTTACAACAACCTAAATAAGGTACAATTAAGTCCATTTAGTTCACAAGGGCCCAAACAAGTGTGAAAATGCAAAGGGATATATTTTTCTACACCACAATATCATGGATCTATTATGCTTATTTTAAGAAACTTTTTTCTATCTCTAGTGTTATTCCACATATACTACATCATATCATTATGGTAGGAACCACGATTGGTATCATAACATCCCAATTTGTTATGTATTAAGTACCTTGCCTCTTTCTTTCTAGTTTTTCAATGAATAAGTAACACCCAAGTTTATCATAAACCATATTAACATATTAAAATCACTACATAAACCCCATGTGGTGTCAAGCATTCGATTTGTGATCCATATCTAGTGTGTAGATCTATCAACAATACCATTTGACCTATGTAAACATGATTATTCTAAAAATCAATTATTAATGTTACAAAGATCCCACATTTCTTGGTGGGTAGAGTAACATTCTTGATCAGTTGTATTGATGTCAAATAGGAGAGAGAAAGGTGACAACATTTTCATGACCAATTTCATGATTGCTAAATAAAAAGTGATTAGAAGGCTAGATAATACAATATCATATGAGAAGCAAGAAAATAATTATCAACCTCTTTATAACATAGAATATTGAACCCTTAAAAATGTTGCAAATTTTCATAAATTGAATAATTTCATATGAGGTCCCTTAGACATCAAATATTCAAAAAAACAGTTCATGATTACATGTTGAATTTCTTCTCCTCGGTATCTAGCTCATGTAGAGGTAAGTAAACAATTTGTAAAACTAGATAGAGTGTCATTTTTCTAGCATATATTATCCTTCTACAATCTACCATGAAGTAGGCTATGGGATCTCCACCATATAGCTAGGGTGGGGATGTACATCAAGTATTGTTATATTTTTTAGATACAAAAACCATTTTTTCTAATGGTGGTCAAGATAATTTTTGCACATTATACCCCATTCCGGGGAGTAAAAACATTCTCCATGTCCCGAGGTTTTAAATCTATACAATGATATTTCGAGGATTGACCACTATAGCATAAGTATGGCTTAATTGAGTGGCCATATTAATAGAATTCTTGGATTTAGATGCCCACAGGTGAGTTCAATGTTGGGGATGGAGTGGGGGAATATTAAAGGGAAACCTTAGTTGTTCTGCTCAAAACATTGACATCTATAAAAAATATTGGGAAAAATTAAATAGAGAAAATGATGAGTATATACTTCATCTATCTAATTTGAATGTCTATCGTCTACTTTAAACACTTGGAAAAGTCCAATTCTACATAGATCCTCTTTTGTTGTCAAGCTAAGAAGAATCTATTTGTTTTAAAGAAATCAACATGGCAAGGGTAAACCATGAAACTCCACCCAAATAAGGACACACAGATCTTTCTTGTAAAATTTTACAAAATAGCTACTCAAAGGTGAGAATACAAGAGTGGAAAAACTAAGGGTTATTTATAAGGATAGCTTTAGTATAATTGGATTCAATAAAACAAAAAAGGAAAATCCTTTGGTAAGGTTTTACATGACACCAAACAAAATCTCTCACATGTGACTAAAGCCTTGGTAACCCAATCATTGAGCATGCTTTCATCGAGGACTCTTCCCACAAAATTTTCTACTACAGTGAAGTTCTCTAAGTAATGGCATGCATTGTCAAATTCTAGAATGGAGAGAATGACATATATGGGCATTTCAACAAATATGCCTGATGAAATACCCTAAGAACAAACTTCTTGGGTCTTCAAAGAAAGGGTAGCACTATAAAGAATTGTTGAACTTTACACTCCAACAATTGTAGAAGGATTGAAGGTCAAGACCATTTAAAGTAGCAAGAAATCCCTATAAGCATTACATCTTAAAAGACACCACAATAATTTATAAATGATAATCTAAACACTTATTCATTATTCAAAAAAGAAACAAAAACACCGCAATAAATATAGAAAAACAAAACTAACTCCTACTTCAACACAAATATTATGACTTAAGAAAAATGCAAACCAAAAGCCTAACACATTTTTTTTACCTTACTTATCTTGTACAATCATAGTTTTCTTGGAAAGATTCTCCATATTACGTGTTCAATTCTCCTATTGTGAAATCATTTCATCTTCTCATAATTATAGTTACATCAAATCAATATTATGACATAAGAAAAACACAAACCAAAATCATAACACATTTTTTTACCTTATGTTGTACAATCATAGTTTTCTTCGAAAGATTCCCCATATTACATGTCCAATTCTTCTATTCGGAAATCATTTCATCTTCTCATAATTATAATTACTTCAAAACAAATATTATGACATAAGAAAAACGCAAACTAAAATTCTAACACATTTTTCTTATCTTACTTAAAAGATTCTCCATATTACATGTCCAATTCTCCTATTGTGAAGTCATTTCATCTTCTCATTAGTATAGTTTTAAACGTAAACCATTTGCATTATAAGTCCATAGAATCTTCTATCTTTCCGCGTCATAGCCGACATAAATAATTTAAATAGTAAGAAACATGTAGAATTAATAAAGCATTTCTTCCTTTCGCGTCACAGCTGACGTAAGCTATTTCTTATTGTGTCAAATAGCTGCCACTAAAAAATATTAAGTAGGTGTTTGAAACAATAAAAAAATTTAAGCCTCATAAATCTCATTTTAGTCATACATTAAAACTAAGAGCCTTTATCACCAGTGCTTTGCATAGTCTTGCCGCTGGCAGTATAAATGGCTTTGTAAACCTAAATCTCATTGTCTATATTTGTAAGCTTCCCCACAAGTATTAAGCTTTGAAAATTGTGTTGACTTCAATATTTTTTATCTACTTCTCCAATGGCGAATTTCGATGGAGCCGAAGTTCATTCTGCTTCTTCTGTACCAGACAATGGTTTCACTCAGTGGGATGATGATTTTTATCCAATCAACGTAAACCCATGATCGACTTGCCTGAGAACAAACCGATTTTGACGTTGAAATGAAGGCAGCTCTTGACTATGTCATGACCAGGAACAGATCAATATCTGGACATAGTCAAGAGCTGCTTTGATTTCAGCGTCAAAATATCGATTTGTTCCATGGCATTACAATGTGTTAAGAGTAGGGCTTCAAGGTTTGGTGAGTTGCGATTTCGGTATTATCCAATACAAAACGAAGATAATGTCAATCTGTTTACATTGTCGATCGTAGTGCAGCCAATAAAGTCTGATCCAGCTAACAGACTGGTTTCAGATTCAAATTTGGGTAAGGATTTTTTAAGCAACATAATGACTGTTTATGTCGGTCGCTTAACGGCAATTAATTATTTATTTGTAAGTCTTGTATTCTAAGAAGATGTGTTGCAAAATTTTAAGGATAAAAATAGGCAATTATTCGCTTCTGAAAGGAAAAAAAAGGGTAATTTGAGCATAACAGTAGAGAAAAATGTGTGATAAGTCTTCTGGACACAGCCCACCGGAATTCAGTATGTCTCACTTCAGAGCCGCTAGGACGTTTTCAACTTCGTCAAAAATCCAGCTGGGAAATAGAATGCAGTCATGTGAGATGAAATTTGATTTCTGAATCAAATCAGATCTCTTGTAGGCGATCAAATCAGATACCCTGTAGGCAATCAAATCAGATATCCTGTAAGCGATCAAATCAGAAAACTATTAAACGATCAGACCAATATTTAATTCCACCCCATATTTTATGTAGAACGCTGCATTATTTAACTGGCACCAAATATTTTGTTTAGAAAGCTGTAAAAATCTTCTCTCCACCTCAAGAATCAGATATTTTTAGATTCACTTTTTCCTTGTTATAAATAGATTGAAGCAGCAGCTGCAGGGATATCGCTATTGGTTCCTCTTATCTTTCAATTCCTGCAAACTCTGTCCACTGAATTGGTTTTCTTCAAGCAGTCTACAGAAGAAAAATATTCTCATGTAGTTTTTTAGTACATGTTTCCGTAGATGACATTGGCTGGTTCTATTTATGTATTTGTCGGCTTATTTAAAGGCCTCAGCTTCAATTGCATGTGAAACAAGCGCTCTGTGTGAGCTGGAGTCTTGCCTTGAGCAAGTCTGGTTGGAGGGAAAATAATGACAATTGGCAATATTTTTCTGGCAAGAAGGAATTTATAGATTTTTGTTGATAGGCTGTAGCACAAGAAGCAGAGCGATGGACATAAAATAGTCCTATGTGCTTATGTTTATGTGAAATAGGGGGAATACGAGTATGTTATATCAACCATCTCAAAACAAAATTCCAATAAACAGAAGAGGGTTGAGGCCAAAAAAATGATGATGTACAACAAGGTCTAAAGAAGAAAAAATCTTACGTTTTATGAAAATAATATATTCGACTGTCTCACTAAGAAATACTTTCATCTTCACCTAATTTTCCCCCCTAGGAATAAGCTTCTACAGTGCCGTTAGCCTTGGCCTAAATTTAGTGGACCACCAAACCTCATAACTCTTTAGCATATTTATGAAAGCTCCAAGCCAAGACCACTCCTTGCCAATGACACGGTTCACAACCAATGGATAAAAGCAAATAAATGACCTGGGATGTCTGGTGTTTCTGTGTTTTGACATTAAACAAAGCATGATATGACACCTTCACGAGAAGTGGGCTTAAATGATCTATAGACTAGACACCAGCACTGTTGAAGCTTGTAGATCTAGAAGATCCTTGATGGCAATGCCATTGTAACCCACAAACCTATGAAAAGTTGTGGAAAAAAGAAACATTTTGTTCATATCCTGCAATCTTGGCATAACATGAGACCACATCAAATAGTGAATGGCATATAGAATGAACCTACTAATAAATTAGCCAAAGACATTCGTTGGGTGTTTCCAATCCCGTAAATGCCCTAGCAAACAAAAATGAAATTAATTTCAATTGAATCCAATTAAGTGTAATATATGGCATGAACAAACATGACTATTTCCATAGGAAATCAAATAAGAACTTGCTTTCCCAGATTGCAGTAAAGTGGGTTTCATGGTAATCTTATCTTGTTCAAACAGAGTTCTAGATTGTAATGCATCCAAATGAGTAAAACTTGTTTCAAAGTTGAAGGTATATAATATGGTCCTCCACATAATCAAAAAACATCCAAGTTGTCTAAATGCGATAGTCCATATATCTGAAAACCATTTCAGTAGATATGGACAAATGAAAAAGAAGAAAAAAATGCATAGTATACTTAGCTCGGTATGTGTACTCATATTTTATTGTTAATGCTTGCCACATGTTATGTTTGACTGCAGCCATCTAGCTGGTGCACTCAAATGGGCTTTGGAATTTTCCTCAGGACGAGTTAAGAACATGTAGAAGCTTGCCAATTGAGGCTTTGAAAGATGTGAGGTTATTATTAATGTCTGCAATTAATCACACATAATAATGAGACTGAAGTAAAATCTATTACAACAAATCAAGCTAAACATACAAAACAAAAACAAATAAACACAAAAATAATGACAGTGAACATTGTATCTATTGCACTTCTAAACAAAATAAAAAATTGAAAAATTGAAAAAAACTAAACAATCAAAGTCAATATCAAATCTAAAATCAAACTACTTGCGAAAGAAGTCTGTAATATATTTAAAAACTAATCATCCTTTATTTTTTCTAATAATTATTTTCCTTACAAGTGTTCCAAAGCATATAATGAACTCCCCAAAGCTTCAACACAGTGAATGAAGTTGATGTCTACACTGCTTTCTTATTCACAAGAGATTCTGAAGCCTTCAAAAACATCTAATGCATTGCTTCAAAGCACAACCAATGCTAGACCTAACAGAAAATAAAATATCTTCCATTTACTTGCACCAAAAGCCAAACTACAGTCAAGTTTATGATATTTAAAGGAGCAGGCAACAACTAGCCCAGACAATAGAATTGAAAAACAACCACTGTCACTTTGTAGAAATAAAACTAAATTATACAATAACAAAAATACATTGGCAATGGGGACTCAAAAAAGATGGAAAATTTATCTCCCAAATCACCAGTAATTGAAATTGCATCCCTGTCATATAATCCCCATTGCAAGAGACGTAAACCTAAAGTATATTGTAGGATATCCACAAAATGGACCTTTTTTTTACCTTGTTGACAAGCCTGACTTCTACAACAAACAAGCTATGGATGCTTGGAAAAATCATGGCATTCCATCACCATGAGACCACATTTCTTTGAGGCATTTTTTCAAATAGTTCACTACCTTGTCTATGCCACCACACTTTTCATACATGTCTAGAAAGCATTTTATCAAATAGTTCACTGCCTTGTTGCTATGGCTAAAAGCCTAAAATAGGTGCTTTCAAACAAGCTATGGATGCTTAGAAATAATCTATCAAATCATAATAGTAAGCAAGAACATAGACAAGGCAGTGAACTGTTTGAAAAAATGTCTCAATGGCATTCCATGAGACCACATTTCTTTAAGGCATTTTGTGAAACAGTTCATTGTCTTGTCTGTGCTTCCACATTTTGTACACATGTCTACTTGAGCATTTACAACTATGATAGCTGATAGAAATCTGTCTTCCGTTATGCTTTATTGGATGTCAATATCTTGTTACAATGCATCCATTTTGGTGAAGGCACGGAGAATGTTGGCAAGGGTTATTAAAAAACCTTTTCAAAAAATCCATTTTGCGCATGTCATGCAATCACTGCAGTCGAAGCTTCTTCAACAGGCAAGCCAAGGTTTGTATGGAGGAAATATGCGTAGGCTCTTGGATGATTACTATGCGATAGAAATGTATTACCGTTGTTGCATATGCCTTGATGACAAACATTTCAAAAAGCTAACTAGACAAATCTACATGAATATTTATGTGGTTGTGGCAGAGACAGTCTTCAGAGTTCTCTCTCAAATTTTGAGAAGGTTAAGGAGGTGTGCAAGTTGGGTTTGCTGCAAAGGCTTAAGGAGATTTCAAGCAAATGCTAATGGCAGGTGCAGATAAACACCAAGAAAATGCTAAAGGTAGGTGCAGATAAACACCAAGCAAATGCTAAAGGCAAGTGCAGATAAACACCAAGCAAACGCTAAAGGCAGGTGAAAAGAAAAAAAAACAAACAAACTTCACAGCCCGCCTATGCAGAGATGGTAGCTTTGGAATATGGTATAGGCATCCATTACAGTCTAAAGGATGGACGCATCTTCTTAGAAGTGAAGTTGCAACGGCCCTGGTAGACATGTATGCAAAATATGGAACCGTAGATAGAGCACATGAACTGTTTGAAAAAAATGCCCGAAGAAATTTGGTCTCATGGAATGTCGTGACTGTAAGATATGTTCAAATGGGCTTTTTCAAAAAAAGAAGTTCAAAGAAACTTTTAAGCAAATGCAACGAGTGGGTGTGAAGCCCAACTCCCCAACTTACAAGCATCCCTCATGCCTATGCCAAAAAGAGAGTTTTAAACAGGTTGAGGAAAAATTCAAATAAAAGCTCATGATGAAATTTACATAATAATCATGCTAATATATACTTAACTACACAGATTAGAGGATGTCGTAATGTTAAAACCTAAATGTGCTCATTATCAGCAGTTTCATTTTAACGAACATACTCTAATATCTTCATATGAGCCTTATTATCAGGCTACAGTTCACTAAATTGGAGAAGTGAAAGATTAATACCAGAGAGGAAAAGACTGGAGGAGCGAACACTGCAGCAAGTGTTTCCTGCATCCCCTCTGCCTTTGTCCAAACTAGGTGTTGCATTCTCCCCTCTTCCAGTTGCCAGTGCCCTACCTCCCTCTATCCAAGAATGCCCTCCTAGACAAGGTACGTGAGCTGCTTGACAAAATATCTCTCAGAACCATGTGTCCTCATCCAAAACCTCTACAAAGTGCAGAAGCATCCACCAGGTTCCTGAATTGAAGGCAAAAGTACTCCAAAAGAAGCCGTCTCTTCGACTGCCCCCCTCCCAGATATCCTGAAAAAAGGATTTGCTAACAAGGCTTTAGAAACTTTCAAGCAAATTCCATCGTACCATGTAGAGAAGCATAAACCTGGCAGCCATGCGCAATGTGATACCAGAAGCAAGGCACGTAAACCTTCATTGCAAAGACACAGTAACCACTTAAAAACATTAGAAACATATGAAATATTTTCTTCTGCTGGTTGTTTATTGGCCCGAACAAAATTTCTAAATAGAAAATAAAAAAAACATGGGCAAAATAAAACGGACCAATTAGAAAATTTGAAATAAATAGGTGAATGATAGTTTAAGAGCAAAATTCCCTCCGACCATATGTTAAACTGTTTACACAACTCCACCACAAACGCATTAATAGTGAAAGGAGCAAATTGAAAACATAAGTCTCCACCTATAGATAGGTGGGACTAACAAGCAAGATGTTGAGACCAAACATGGTAGTCCCTTTCTTTTGAGAAAAGATGTAAATACTAGGTTTTCAATATTTCTTATTTGCGTTGGGAAATGTTGCAAATTTTTAGGGTTTTGGATTCAGCCTCTAATGACACAACATGCATAGAATTATGGTTTTAGCTTCTAAGAAAATATCATGTACAAAATTATTGATTTTTTTATTTTAAGTTTTTAAACAGTGCTAGAATGAATATTTATGTACTGTTTGAACATTTTTATCATGCAACATTCATGGATGGTTTATCTCTTATGTAATGAGCCAAAAGCTTAATTTTTTACACACTGCTACATTGTCATGATCATGCTTTAGTAATTGCATCTAGCATTAACCACTTTTGGATTCCCTCTTTTCCAACCATCCCTAGCCTTTGTTGTGAGGCAACCCTTTGGTGCAAATACTTAAGATTTTCTGATGTATGCACTGCTATTTTGGTTTAAGAATCACATCTAAGTTGTTATTAAGGTCCCTGCTCCTTAAACATAGGATAGTAGAGACATAAATCCATTGAATGGTGTGCAACCTGCTTGTAATAAAAGCTTTCTTTATCTGAATATCTAGGACATACTTTATATTCAGCCTGGAACTTGAATATGCATTTCATGTACTAAAATTCAATAGCCTGATTAAAGATAAGCATTTGTGAGCTAACTAACTTGTATTTACCATAGTTTGTTGGCTTATACAAGAGATTGATGAAGCACACATGTCAGACAAGAAATGAACACCACAAGACTACTTTTAGAAAGTAAGCAATAGGTTACCTTCAATATTGTTTTCTATTGTTTACATTTTTGTTACACTTCACTTTCGAGTTAAGGTTTAAGTTTTGTACGTAATCAACTGCAATCACCAACATATGAATCAACTATGAAAGAGGGGCATATGAGATTCAGCCCTGAAATGTGCTATAAGTTTGTAATTTATGCATAAATATTAAAAATATATAAACATCAACGATCATTGTATGTGGGCATTTAATAACTAATAATTTCTTATTAGAAATATAAACATCAACAACCATTGTATATGTGCTATAATTGTTAATACTTCCATTGGAATTATTGGAATCGATATAATCAATTTCCATATGTAAGATGTCACAAAGGAGGTTTTAATTTAGTTGAAACAATTTTATGTTACTAGCTTATGATGTGAGGTGATAATTATTTAGTTGGGTGTGAATCCTCATTGGGAATGTTGGGGCAAAAAACCTTTAGCATTTTGTGTTTTGTATTACAAGTCCAAATCCTTTATTGACATTACTCAAATAAAAACGGAAATGATTTTATTTCGGAATGCTATATTGCATACATATGTGCCGCATTCATAGGCCCAAAATGTTCGTATAGAAATTTAATGTTTCTAATCCCCAGCTTCCAACCACTATTCACATATTTTTGTTTATGTTTATACTCATCTTAATATGTGAGCCTTGGTACCAATTAAGACTACTTTTGACTCCTAGGACTTTCATTAAGGTGGAGAGCTAAAGAACATGCATAGGCTAAGAGGCAATCCAATCAAGGCTGATTTGGGCCCAACATATTCATAATGTCTCATCATCTCCTCCCTGCTTAAAATAAATTATCTTTAGTTCCCACATGAGATATATAAATAAAAATATGACACAAAGAACCGTTTCCTTTGAGTTGATAGACTTCCTTTAGTGGTTGGAAAAATAAGTAGTGGCTTGGTTTTTTGGATTAGTGGAATGTAAGCATCGAGAATATTATCTTTGAAAAGTGAAGAAAATATGGCATGGTAACATCAAGTGGAGTTCTAGAAAGCTCCTCCTACAAGTAAGATGGTATGTATAACTTCATCTAGCTCACATTGACAACATAATGGATGCCATTCTTAGTTGGAAAATCTAAGAGGAAGGCATCAGACCCGATTGCTTGAAGAATAGTTCAAGGTCTGTATTTGATGGGCTACAACTTGCTGTAAAATCTTTGCCTATTCAAGTATAGGTAAAAATAGGCAATAACTTGGAAGGAATGAAGTACTTGAAAGTAGTAATGAAGTGCAATGAATTTGGCTTGATTTTCATGGACAATGTATTGAATTTTAGTGTGAAGCTTGGCCAACATTCACACAATGAAAGAAGCTTTACCTTTTTCCTTTTTTATGTCGGTATTTGTTTGAATCTAGATAAGCAACCAAAATCTCAAATGGTGGCATGGTTGGAAGTTTTAAACAAACATTTCAAAATGTGAAGGTCCTATAAAAATGAGTTGTTGTAAGGTAACTATGTTGATTGATATGCGGGTATTTTCTTTGTTTCTTACTTTGCTAATGTAAATTGAGGAGAGCATGGACTAAAGAATGATTAAGAACATTAGTTTGGTCATTACCTATAGATAAAATAAAGTGGAGAAGTACAATTGACAATCCAAAAGCTTCCTTAATTGTCAATAAAGGTGACTTAGGAATTGTGAGTAGCAAACAATAATTATAGTGAGAGATGTTGTAGCCATACCAAACCTTTGTATTGTGTCAAGTTTTTGTTTATCTACCATTTACATGTTTCGAAATCTTGTCTATTGTACATTGTCTTGTCGATTGTTTTCTAACACTCACAAAATCATGAAACAATTGTCAAATATTGGACATGTGCTTATATAAAGACGCCAAAGTTTCAAATGATTTGGAGTTGAAGAGTATAGGTGTGCACAAGATGGACAAGTTGCACCATTCCAAAAAAGGTTGGAAAATGAGATCATTAGTGTATTGAGGTGCGCTCTAGGATAAAGGCATGCACAAATGCAAACAAATCTTTAGAATTAAAAAATCTCATCCATTGTAATGTGGTCCATCTAAGGCAAAGGACACCAATACAAAGTAGGGAGGTTTTAGAATTATATGTATTGGTGTGTTCAAGTTTAGAGAATTGCACCTTAATAAGGGAAAGTGGTGAAGTATGGTTTGAAGCATGCATGTGAGTTTGACAAGCATGTGAGAGTAGGGAGAGAGACACATCAAAGATAATGAAGGCAGATAAAAAGAAAAGGATGATGGAGAAGAGGTCATAAGAATTTGAAGGAGATTGTAGATGCACCAAAGTAAAGGAAGATTTAAATTCTAACAAAGCAATGGTTTCCACCCTATAAGTAAAAATTTGATTTTAAAAGAAAATGCCTTGAGACCAATGGCACATAACAAAGGTTGTTGATCTGCTGCTACAAAGGCATAGAGTTTTATTGAAAAAAGAATTCTTGGAAGGAGTGCACACAAGGAAGGTTAGGCACAACAAGTTCACGAATCTACGAGCCCTCAAAGCCTATTTTTTATAGATCTAATCTCTGTTTGTTATGTATAGATTGAAGCAACAACTAAAGGGAGATTGGTTTTGCATTGTCTGATGTTTTTTTTCTTAAAATTTCTTTAGTTGGGTTTCATAATATATTTCTTGTGAACTTTGTTCATTTTTTCTCAATCATCTTCTCAGACTGATTGTGCAAAATTTGAAGGTAAGTCACTTTCCATGGTTTCGATTAGCCTTTTTCTTTTTAGAAATTTGTACATGGCGGGTCCAACAAATAATTTTTACCAATATAGAAATTTCCCTTGCCATTTAAATTCACTGCCATAAATCACCTCCATTCACTAGCTCTTCCTATTGGACTCTACAAGGATTGGTCTCAGTTACATAAGCAACCTTCTCACTAAAATTTACTATAGGAAATTCATTATAGAAGAGTATTTTTCAATTTTCTACCAGCAATTGTACATCTAGATTCCAACTTACATTCACATGAGAGAAAAAAAATTCACTAAAATCTACTAGGTCCAACTTAAATTCACATTAGAGGAAACAACTTCGCTACATTGTTGAAACAAAGAAAAATAGGGATTTAGTGGGAGTAAACAAAATATGGAAAGACAAGAGACCTAGTCTTCTTTATTTCATTAGGAAAAGAGATCCACACAATGAAATGAATAACAACCTTGAGGTGAATCAAGTCAAAGTTTGAATCTACTAATTTAGTTTTTTTGCAAGTATAAGGGTCCTGATTAAACAACACTTTGGGGAGAAAAATAGGGATTTAGTGAGAGTAAACAAAATATGGAAAGACAAGAGACCTAGTCTTCTTTATTTCATTAGGAAAAGAGATCCACACAATGAAATGAATAACAACCTTGAGGTGAATCAAGTCAAAGTTTGAATCTACTGATTTAGTTTTTTTGCAAGTATAAGGGTCCTAATTAGACAACACTTTGGGGAGAAAGACTAAAAATGTAGCCTACAACTTGGATCTTGAAGATTAAAATAAAAACTGATGGAACCAAAAATTAGATTTCAGATCAGAGAGAGGAAAGATGATGTTTACCAATCACCAAAAGAGCTTTGTTGAACCTGACCTGGGACTCATGGGACTCATTCACCCAAGGGGAATGGGTTCTGGTTTAAGGATTTTTTGTAACTTTTTGGAGCCTCTGCTACAGATCTGAATCCTTCAATTTACCTAGGTTTTAGGTTTGAAATGTTGGAAATAAGTTCTATAATTGGTTTCAATGAGATGACAACTTTGGTGACAACTTTTGCAACTTTGACAACTTCTTCAATTTTTCTCTTCGAGAAATCTTCATGCTTTATTCCACCTAAATCTGCAATCACAAATCAAAAGGGAAATTTTTTTCTTTTTGGGTGAATAGGGGTTTGCATTGGTCAAACCTCATTTTGGTAATTTAACCTTGAAATGAAATGAAATGAAATAGCATGAAAGGAATGATGAATGAATAAAGAAATTTCACAACTCACCAAACCCTTGGATGAACCTTGGAATGTAGATCTACAACTTGCATGAAATGGATTCAATGGATGTGGATCTTTGATATTGAAACTTGATTTGAAATAATGCCTTGAATGCTTGAATTGATCATGAGGACTGCATCAACATATTATCTCAAATAACATGCATGATGCAAGAAGAACTTGATATGATAATGGGATCTTGATTGCTGCAATAATTCTTCAATAAATCTACTCTTGAATGCTTTGAAATGCTCTTGAAATGCTCTTGTGAATGTTCTCTTCAGGTAACATGAAAATTGGTAGGTGAAACTTTGTGAAATGACCCTATATTTATAGTTATGTAACATTAATTTCCCAAAATTAAAATAACACAAGAAGAAATGTGAATATAGATTTGAAATTGTTAAAATACCACCAAAAAATAATTAAAATTTAGGTCCTAGGGCTAAGTGAGGACCCTTTTGCCCATGGGAAGATGGGTCCTAGGTCACTTACCTAGGACACACATTGCTCAATGGGAAGTGTTATGTTATGGCATGAATGAATGCCGGATTTGAATTAAAGGGACCAATTAAGGAAAATTGACCTCAATTAATTATGGGGGGCCTAAGTAAATGTGAAAGTGTATAGAGGTATACTCTACAACACTACATTAAGGCACAATTAAGTCCATTTTAATTAATCGGGCCCTAAACTTAACGTGAATATGTAAAATACATATTACAATACTAAATTAACACATAATTAAGTTCCTTTCAATATTAAATCCTAATTAAGTGTGAAAAAGGGATAATTTTTCCTACACTACATTTAGCTCCCACTTTAGTGAGAGGAATTCGCATGAAACTTGCACTAAAGTAGACATTCAAGACATATGTATGTAGCAATGACAAATATTCTCAATCATACAAAAACAAAGCCTAGAAAAAATGTGAGAATAGGGATGACAGATTAAGCCTCGATTTTCCAACAGGATGTGGAGTGCGCCTCACCTATTATTCCTAGGAAAGGGGGTGGATCAAGCTTCAACTATCCAATGTGATGTGGAACATATCTCTAATATTTGTCCAAAAATGCTCACAAGAGGAACACGATGTCCACTATGCAAATGACATGTGCGCACTCACTCTAGGTTAATGGAACCTCATGGAATCCACTAGGTGAGCCCCTAGAAAAATGGCTTATTGATAAAGTCATGCTAGGTCTACAAGCTCTCACTATCCTAACCATACAAAATATATCCCTTTGATAACTCCAATAGGGTGCCATAAAAATAAAACTAGGATTTTGGGCTTTACAAGCTTAACAATTTGTATTATGCTAAACACTTATGAACAAGGATGCAAGAAAAGGTTTGTTCAAAGGGAATTTTATTAGTTCGTGTAAGGTCTCTTCTTAGGGAACATCACACCTAATGTCTCCATGAGAGGACAAGTCAAGTATAAAAGAATCACAACTTACAGAATGCAATGCATAGAATCACCACTAAGAAGAAAGTCATATGCCAAGAAATATGACACTCTCGGAGGACATCAAACCTAATGATACCACAAAGAAAAACGATGCATCACAAGAAGAAATAAAGTCACACAATGAAATGTGTCTATGTAAAAAATAATTCCAATGTATGCCCTAACTTTAAAGCAATTGCTACAAAATTATTGTGAGCAATTTGATTTAAAGTAGCCGATAAAAAAGATATCAGAGCTTGTTCAAAAAGCCTTATTCCAATTCATTTGTTCTCGAATGAAGCTAGGTCATGAAAAATAGAGGAAGCGGTTGCCCCCAAAAACACATAAGGGATCCATGGATTCAGGGTCAATATATCTTCACTCCAATGTGATTATAGAGCTGAGAAACATCATCATTCCTAAAATACTCGTAGAATAGGAAGAACGACACATAGAGAGCGAAAAAAAAGAAAAATATTATTTGTCAACATGGAAGAGACCTAAATGTCTCAATGCCTTGCATCATCCCCAAAATGAAAATGCAAGACAAATGAAAGGATAAATGTTTACAACATATTGAAGAATATAGGTATTAATACAGGAATGCACTTGAAGAGAGAGATACATTAAATGGAATAGTACAAGGGGTCACATTACACACATGCAATCACACAAAAAACATGCAAAAGAAAATTAAAAATAATACTAATAAGGCACATGTGAGTAAACCTATTTTAGGTCATCTACATCCGAGTCTTGTTCAGTATATGTAAAAGGAAAACAACTAGCCAAAGGGATAACATCAAGTGTCAAACTATGACATGCACCGAGATCAACACTATTATTAGTAGAATCATCATTTAAGCTCATAAAAGAGGAAAAAATTAGGTATAGCTCATTATTCACTTCCTCATCAATCTTATCAATTTCAATGTCATCATCTGGATTAATCACTATAGGAGGCCTAATGAAAATATCCATAGAAGTTTATTTATGTTGTGGCGATGGTGGAGAGGCATTGTGCACTTCTTTTGACAAGTTTGGATTTTTATTTTTTATGTTGTTCTTTTCTTCGTTTTCTTCTAACAAACAAGCAATAGCACAACTTCTATACCTACAATCTCTAACATTGTGATTTCTTTGCATTCAGTTTTCAATTTGTGTTTGTGTAGGAGTGGGTTTATCAACCATAGGTTTTTTTTTCTTCACTTAAGGGAGGAACGAAAGGAACCATGGGAGGTTGTTCCATCACTTTCTCCTTAGCTTTGCAAACTTGTCTGAGTTTAGGAGACACAATGGGATTTTTTTGTCTATCTTGTGGTCTCTTAAATGAAATAGGTAAAGGACTTGTCATAGGCTGGTCTAAGATATTTGGAATGGATTTTTTTTAATCATGGCTTCATCAAGGATAGGAGGTTCTATCATGGGTTGAGGAATATTGCTAAGGGATAATTTTTTTATGTGCTTTGCCTCAAAATTTTGATAGGATTTGAAAAATAACTCCTCATGAGGTCTAATAGGTTCAATAGGCCTGGGCCAAAAGAAATTGAATGAAAAGTTCCCACAAGAAGACACAAGATTAGAGTCACTATGATGCATAGTAAAGACTTCATTTCCAAATGGAAAGTTTAAAAATTTACGCACAACCAACAGGACAACATTCATGGAGCGAATCCATGGATAGCGTAACTTCAAAAAAAATTGGTCTGATGATGGGATGATGTTGTATGAGACATTTAATTCTTTTGGTTCAACCTTTAGAGAGATATTTATCAAACCAATCATAGGGAAAGAAAAACCATTATGTGTTTTGATCCATCTTTCGGTCTTTCATATTTATATTGATAAAGCTCATGCATAAATAGGAATTATTCAGTGATAACATTCTGTACACAAACATGATCAATTAATATCTCATTAGCAGGCTTGTCATTAATTCTTCCAACTATGTAAAGAGGACCATCAGGTGCATGTTTAAATATTTCTTGTTGTGAGAAAGCAACATCAAGCGGCATCTTAGTTAGGCCCTTACGAGGTTTAGCGTCGATAAATGAAATCAAATCATCCATAAGGTTATTCTTATTGTCTTTCATGTTTTCATCATTCGTGTCCACATTCATCACATCATTCTTTGTTTCACTAGCTTTCACAAAGGAGATATTATGAATATGCATAGGATTGGTGAAGATTTGAAAATTTTGATTAGGAGGAGCTACAAACTGATTACCTTGACCATTAACACCTCTAAATAGGATATGATTAAAATCAATGAGGTCTTCCACAAGATGTTTATATGACACTTACAATGTTCTATATCATGGCAATTTTGTCAGTGAAAATGTCAATAAGAATTTGGTCTATAGTTTGAAGGTAAAGGCTTAGTAGGATTAGGATTTGTAATAGGATGTAAAGAAATTAGATTCTTTTCTAAGAGCTACATCATGGTCTTATGAAGGGTATTAGGTAGAGGTGTGAATTGTCTATTTCTATCCGCAAAGGCATATAGTTTTGTCCTCTTTATAGCAGCCACTCGGGTGTCAACATTTTGATTGGATTTAGGGGGATTTAGTTGTAGAAAGCGATTATTTTATTTCTTGAAAGGTTGGTAGTTTGTTTGAGGTGTGGGTTCAGAATTTTCAAGATGGTTAGAGAGAGTTTTCAATTCATTCACACTAACCGAATTCTGATAATAATGAAGGGTTGTACACAATTGTGTGAAGGAAGGAAATGTCAACATCTCAAGGTTAGTTTGGATATTATTTTTAAATTGGAAATAAGCATTATTTCAATGTCAGCATCAGGAATCTTAATGTTTACTTGTGAATAAATCATTTTGTAGCTCGCTATAAAAAAATAAAAAAATTCATCATTCTTTTGTTTGCATGTCATCAAATCAGCTAAGGTAATCTTGGGACCCATATGAATTTGGAAGCAGTTGTAAAAGGAATTAATAAGTTCATTAAATGAACTAATTGAATTTTTTAGTAGGGTGAAAAACCACTCTAAAGCAAAATCATTCAAGGATCGAGGGAAGACTTTAGCCAAGATTTTATCTTCAAAAGTGAAGTCACTACATAAGGTTGTGTAAGCAAAAACATGGCTAACAAGATCTCCTTTCCCACCATATTTCTCAAACCTAGGAACCTCTATACCTTTTGGAATTTGTGTTCTTAATATCTCCAAGGATAAAATATTGGTTTTGATGTATTGTGAAGGTTTACGATTATTGTTTTGGTTTAAGGTGGAAATTTGTTGTTGAAGGGATGTCATGTTTTGCAAAAGTGTGTTAAGGATTGGATCATTGTTGGTGTTGTGAGATGAAGGTGAATAAGGTGGAGTGGTGTATGTATGCGGAGGGCAAGTGACTTGTAAATTTGTGAGGGGGGATGGTTGAGGAGATATGAGAGTTGAATTCAAAAAGCTAGAAGGATTCCTTGTGGAAATACTTAAGGAAGGGTTGTCATCGCTAGTAGGTTGGATGGTTGTGGTAACATGAGTATTATTATATGTAGGAATAGAGTTGAGGTTTGTGGAAGGATGAATTGAATTTCCACCTTGGCTTTGAGTATACCCCAAATCTTGAGCACAACTAGTCATGGTAGGGATGTTCTTATCAACAATATCAACTAGACTTCACACAGTCACTAGTCCATGTTCATTTTCAAGAAATTTCCTTATGCTATCTAAAGCAAGAATGACATTACTAGTCATGTTTTCAAAAGTCACAAAGTGTTGCAATTTATCTATTTCTTCATCTATCCTTCTAATTTTCTCTTACATAATTGTTTCAACATCATGCACATTTTTTGTAGGTAGGGAAGCCATTGGAAGTGAGGTATGAAGACTATGATCCATAGAGGGTTTATTATCAACACTATTAGTGAAAGAGTTGGATAACCCAAGATCCACGATGAATGGTCTAGTGTGGGATGACGCGAGTCTTGAACTACATCTCACAATAGTATTGATAACTGGACACCAATTTGTAAAGCTAATTCAAGTTTCACAAACTCGGTATACACCCAAAATGTAAAGAAGGTGAAATACAATGAAGTAACCTGTAAGGATGTAAAGTGTAATGCAAATATTTAATTTATGCAATTTTTCAGATTTCAAGAAAGATAATTTTCTAATTATGCTATGTTAAAACTTGAAAATGATGTCTTGTAAATGCCATATTGAAATCACACAATGCACTAGATTTGTCAAATAAAACTAAATATGATCAATTCCACTTAACAAAAAATCTGTAAACTCAAGCAAAAAATTGAAAATAGCAAAATAGAATGCAAAAGTAGATGTTTTAGTGCCCAAAAAAATAGGAAATGACCTTGATCATGGACTTATTCATCCACAGGTGAATGAGTCATAGGTTAGGGTTTTTAAAAATGTTTTTGAAATTTTTTGAGTTGATTCTAGTGGTTTCTAGATTCTGATTTGAAATAGTAAGTTACAATTTGAATTTTCTATGAAATTAAGGTTGAATGCAAATGAAAAATATGACAAAATGACAAACCAGGAGGCCTAATTTGAGGTGCAATTTTGTTTCAATTTTCAAATTTAAATCGATGGTGATGGAATGCTATGTAAATGGTTTGCAAAATGACTATTTATTTTTTATTTTTCAAATTTAAAGAATGCAGAGATGTAATCTTAAAACCCCTAAATGAAATGAAAAGTTAATGCAAGTTAAACAACCCTGAATGAGATTCAATTCAATTCAATGCAATGCAAATAAATGAAAAATCGAGATCTAGGGTGAAAGTGGACTCAAAAACCAAAAAAATTGTAATGATGAAATGTTGAGATGACTAGAATGAAACAAAGAAAAATAGGGGATTTTAGGGGGAGTGAATGAAGTATGGTAAGATAAGAGACATATTATCCTTTGTTTCATTAGGAAATGAGATCCACACAATGAAATGACCAAAAACCTTGAGGTGAATCAAGTCAAAGTGTGAATCTAATGATTTATTATTTTTGTAAGAATGGGGGTCCTGATTAAACAACACTTTGGGGAGAATGATTAAAAATAGAAAACAAACTCCAGAATGTAACCTATAACTTGGATCTTGAACATTAAACTCAAAACTGATAGAACTAGAAATTAGATTGGAGATCAAAAAGAGGAAAGACGATGTTTATCGATCAACAAAAGAGCTTTTCTAAAGTTGACTTGGGAGTCATTTGTCCAAGGGAAAATGGGTACTAGTTTAGGGTTTTTCTATAAATTTCTAGAGCCTCTACTATAGATTTGAATGCTTCAATTTTACCAAGTTTTAGGTTTGGAAAGTTCAAAATAAATTCTATAATTGAGTTTTTGTGAGATGCCAACTTTTGTGACAAATTTTATAACTTGGAAAACTTCTTCAATTTTTCTCTTCAAGTGATCTTCAAGATTTCTTCCACCTAAATTTGTAATCACCAATCAAGAGGGAATTTTTTTTAAGTGAATGGGGGTTTGCCTTGGTCAAACCCCTTTTTGTTAATTAAACCTTGAAATAAAATAAAATAGTATGAAGGGAAAGATGGATGAAGAAAGTAATGTCACAACTCACCTAACCCTTGGATGAACTTTGGAATGTAGATTTTCAACTTACATGAGATGACTTCAATGTTGTGGCAACGAAAAAAATACACCCTATCCTTTCTTAATTCAAGAATAATTAATAATAAATTGGACTTGATATCACCTTGATAAAGTGTTCTGATGAGTTTTACACATCCACATTAGGTTTTGGGCCTTTCTAAGCTAAATAAACCTAAATTTTCCCTACTTTAATGTTGTAAAATGTATTTATTGACATCCTCACATTAAATTTAGGAGGCTTTTAAATTAAGTGGACCTATTATAGTGTTGCAATGTGTATTTTTATCTAAATAGACCTATTTTTCCCTTAATTTAGTGTTGTAAAGTGTATTTATTTACACTTTCACATTGAATTTTGGGAAATATTGCATTTATGACCTTAATATAATCATTAATAGGCCCCTAAGACCCTATATTATGCATCTTAAGGCATATTTTAATCAAAAACCAAGCAATATCAACATATAAACCTAATTTACACACTCCCCGACACTTTAGCAATGAGAATAGGCCCTGTGGGACCCATTCACCACTTTGGGTGAATGATTCCCATCTAGGTGGGACCCATTTTCCTAGCTTGGCGAATGAGTCCCATTTGGCCTATTTTCAAGGTTTTGAGTGGGAAAAAATGGGTTTTAAGTTCAAATTTTATGTATGTTGGCCTTTGGGATCTAATACATGGGATATTTGATGGATTTCCTATATAAATGAGCTTTCAAATCATTATTTCATCAAGCCTACATGATATCAAGCCAAGAACTCAAGGTTTAAGCATTCCAAGACTTTGCAAAATCATCAAGATAGCATTCAAGATCATTTTCAAGGCATTCAAGGGAAAATTCTTCAATTATTGCAACAATTCAAGATCCACAATCATCTCAACGTCATCAAGCATCAAGAATTTTACTGAGCTAATATTGTGATGTAGCATTGAAGATCCAATGTCAAGCATTGGTCTAGTCCTCTTGTCAAGATCAAGATCTACATCCTTCATGGCCATTTCATGTTGAGCTGTAGACTTACAAGACATAATTTATAGGGCATCATTTGAAGTATTATTGTCCATGATTTATGCTCTTTGTTTCATTTTTCATGCCTTCATTTCATTATCTCATCATTTGGTTTAATTACCTACCAGGGGTGTGACCAAGGCAAACCCCTATCCCCTAACAATCAACATTTTTTATCTCTCTCTTTTTATATAACTGTAGATCTAGATGCTTTGAAGACTTAAAGGATCATTAAAGATTAGGCTACAAAATTGCAGAAAGTTTTTGGAGTTGTCTCCCCATTTGCAAGGTCATAATCATCACCAAAATATCACCTACAACACTGAAATCAAGTTTCAGATCTCAATACGAAGAGGAATAGGGAGAGCAGACATTGAAGAGTAGATTCAGACTTTGAAATTATAGAAAATCCTAACTAGAATCATTCACCTAGATTGGAAAATGAGTCTCAATTTATGTCACTTTTGAGATTTTTGCAGTTTGAGATAGGGTGATCCAACAATAGTGGTTTATAATTTCTGTCCAAACTGGACACTGAAATTATTATTTTTAACTAAATCTTCACATTTAGGCACCTATAGAGGCTAAACCATGAGGAATTTGAAGATCATGCAAACTAGAGTCTCATCACATTTTTTATGTAGATTCTAAATTTTTTTTTCAAATTTTTTGGAATAAGATTGCACTTCTTTTTCCATCTCCCACAAAAACTGGTTTTTTTAAGTAAACAATATTTTTAAAAAGTGACGCTCACCGTATACAACATAAATGTTTTTGTATGAAGGATAAAATTCTAATTTTTTTGAATTTAGATTTGTAACTATGATATATAGCACTTTCATTTTGTCTCATAGTTTTTTATTTAATATTTTTTCCTTAATAGAGTTTCAAAGTCAAACCAATTGCAATTCAGACATAGGTGGACTGTATACAACATAATTTTTTTTTTATGTATCAAAATTCAATTTTTTTTTTTTAATGGATCAAGGACATCAATACCCAGCACAAACATATTTAATTTTTTTTTTTTGACAATTTACTATTTTTCCACATGTGAAAAATAGAGAGCTTGATTTTCGATGAAAAACCTATGTTTAATAAAACTAAAAAAACACATACATAATAAAACCAAAACATATTAAAATTATATTCATGGGATAGCTCATTTCAAGGACTACCATAATCATTTAAAATAAATTTTAAATGAATTCATTTGATCCTCCAAAAGGTAAATCAAAAGTGTTTTTTTATCAACATTTTGATAGGTGTAAAGGAGACTCATTTATAGGTATGGTTTAAAACTAGCAAGGTTCTATCCAAGAGGGTTTGATATAAGGTGGTATGATCAAACCCTCTTCAATTGGAACCCTTAAAATGGAACTTTTAAAGCTTAAATCATTATATTTTCTAACAATATGTGATTTCAGCAAGAATCACTTGCTCTCAAAATTTGTAAACTAGCTTTGTGGGATCACCCAATACCCTTTTTCCAGAAACATGTTCCTATGGAAAAACCCTAATTTGGGACTGATTCACCATGATTGGAAAATGAGTCCTAGTAGGCCTAAATCTCAGTTTATTCAACATTTCAAGTCTTCATCCAATCTTCTACAAGTTTCTAGGTGTATGCATTCCTTTCTATATCTTTTTGTTTTGTTTCATTTGCATTTCTGTGTCATTCTATAGGTCATTGCATCATATTAAGGTTTAATATTACATATTGCATTGCATTTTTCTTTCCAAGTCTTAAATTGGGTGTGAACCCCTCATTAGCTTATAATCCTAGCAATAAAGTGTTGCAATGGATGTGGTTCTTGACTCTTGCTTGGATCATGAACTCTACATCACAATCATGAGCACAACAACAAGCATGAAGATTTCTATCTTTGACATGATGATTAATGCTTGAAAAATTCTCTTGAAAGCTTGATAATATACCATTGGATTCCTTGAATGCTCTTGCTCAAATCCTATTGTGAACTCAATTTTCTATAAAGATGAGTACTTGAATGATTGGGGAGGGAAATGAGAGAAAGAACCTTATATTTGTAGTCAATTATGCAAAAAAAAATTAAATTACAACACTACAAGCCGACATTCGATCTTGGAGAATAAAATCCCACCAAAGATTTAAATTAAATTTGATTTTTGAGTTAAAGGGGACTCAGTCGCCACCTTGGGTGAATGGGTCTCACCTAAGGGGACTCATTCGCCCAAAATGGAAAATGAGTCCCATCTTAGGAATTTAAGGTGGGTTTTCATGATTTTGATATTTTAAATGCCATTTGTTAGGATTATCCTAAAAAATACACATAAATAAGGTTTGTGGATGCAAAAAGGGGAAAATTAAAGCATAAGAGATCCCAATTATTAATGAAAAGCCTAGGGGAATGGGAAAGTGTGTTACAACACTTTACAAAACACCAAATAAGGCAAGGTTAAGAGAAATTTTGATTGAAAGAATGCTAATTATGCTTAGAAATCCTAGAAAAGTGTGAAAGTGTGTTACAACACTTTACAACACCTTTACAAGGCATCATTAAAATGAATTAGTTCACAAGGTCCCAAGACCTAATGTGAATGTGTTATCCACATAAAACACTAAATCAAAGCCACACTAAGCCAAAATCGTCAAGAGGAGCTAAACAAGCGCAAAAAAGGCTATGGACCCTTTTTTTGAAATTACATTTAGCGCCCACTTTAGTGAGAGGATGAACTTGCTTCAAACTCACACTAAAGTAGAAAAACACAAACCAAGAGGGGTTCGAATGTACCCATGCTAGGAAGATGAGAAAAAAATGATCAAGAGGGATGATCAAGCCCCCAAGATCGAGATCCCATGGCAAGCCAACATAAACAAAAAGGAACACACATGAAAATGATGTAAAGAACAACAACAAGGCCAATCATACAATTCCAAAGAAAAATAAAGAAAAGAGAAGGATGAAACAAGCTTCGTCCATTTTCCCAATGCGATGTGGATCAAATCGAGGTTGTTTGTTTAAGGAAAACACATACTCACTCTGAGGTGATCAAACTCATGGCTATTCACCAGGTGAGAAGTACAAAAGGGTGAGAAACATACACTCATGGATGTTATGCACTCACACACACACGCAAGTGGATATGGGGAAAGTCAAGCCACTAATTGGGCTTCCTACTCAACCATACCAAATTTATACCTCTTGATAACTTCAATAAGGAACCACACAAGAATGACTTTATTTTTGAGCTTCATGAGACAAGCAACACTTCCTATGCTTGGAGCTCATGAACAACATGATGGATCCATAGGCATTTAAGCTAGGTTATGCAAGGCAACCATATAAACAAATGCAAAATGGGAAATGTTCAAAGGATTCTTTCTTAGTTCATGCGAGGTCTTTATCTTAGGGAATATTTTTCCTAATGTATCCAAGAGATGACCAATCGAAGAATAGAAGATTCACAACCTAGGGGATGTAGTGTGTCTCATCAAGCCACTAAGAGGAATGTAATAAGCTAAGAGAGATCATGCTCATGAAGGACATCACACCCAATGTCATCCACAAAGCAACAAACACATTGTATGAAGTAAGAAGGTTGCACTGAAAACCATGAAAAGAAAAATATGAAAAGAAATAGTGCCAATGTATGCCACCACTTTAAAGAAATAACTAAACACCATGTTGTGAGAAATTACTTTAAAGTAGAAACTGAAAAATGCTATCAAGAAGAAATATATGAGAGCCAACTTGGAAAGCGCTATGCCAAGTCATATGTTTCCGAGTAAGGCTATGTCATGCGAGAAAAATAAAAGAGAGGGTTTCTCCCAAAATGAAAACAAATACATGAGGGATCTATAGATTTGGGGTCAGTATGTTCTTTGCTACAATGTTTTTAAGGAGCTCGGAGCTGCCATCATCCCTCAAATACACATAGAACTGAAAGAATGATACAAAGAGAGTGAAAACAAAGAAAAACCTCTTAGGTCGACATGGAAGAGACATAGGGTGTCTCAACACCTTGTGTCATCCTGAAAAGGAAACAAAAGAAAGAGATAAAGATGAAATGAAAAAGGAAAAAGAAAGCCTTTTGGGTCAACATGAAGGAGACATGAATGTCTCAATGCCTTGCAGCATCCCCAAAAGGAAAACATAAGAAAGAGATAAAGAATGAAATGAAAAAGGAAAAAGGAAAAGATTGAATTTTGGTTCAACATGAAAGAGACATGAATGTCTCAATGCCTTGTGTCATCCCCAAAAGGAAAACACAAAAAAGAGATAAAGAATGAAAGAAAAAATGATGCATGACATAGATAAGAATGAAGGTATAGATAGAGGAATGCCACAAATACAGAGAAAAAATAATGTCACAGGGGATCACATTACCCACATGCAATCACACAAACAGAAATGAAAAAGAAATAATACAAAAACAATAGTAAGGAAAATGTGAGTCAGCCTATGAGCAAGTCGTCTACCTCCCAATCTCAATCTGTATAAGTGGAAGGTGAAAGATGAACCCAAGAGACAATGAAAAATGCATTACTAGGACAAGGCTAACAACTTCTTGCCTCCACTTAGTGCAAGAAAAGAATGAGTTGAGGTTGGTGATGGGGAAGGGGTCATGTAACAGTGGGAAGAGGTTGTTCTACAACTGTTACATGACAAGGGGGGAAACAACTCTAGGCAATCACCTGATGGCATTCATTACCATCAAAGTGAAAGTTCTTTAATATTAATTGGAATGTATGAAAATCTTTGGTGCTGTATCCGAGAACTCGGTGATATGCATAGTGTGGGACCTTAGAATCCTTAGGATAGAGGATTAATCCATTTATGGGAGGTAATGTTATGAATCCTTCATTGAGAAGCAATTTCAATTTCCACTCAATTTCAGGTGGTGGATGAAGGGGTTGCAATTTTTGTAACTTGTAAGGCCTTTTTTCTTTGCTAGATTCACCAAATTCTCTAGTTGAAGGTTGAGGAGGAGGACCTGGTGATATCCTTTCATCCTTGCCACTATTATGAATTATTGGGTTTTCTTTAGGAAGAAGAACATTCAAATTGGGATGATGATCTAAGATAACTGTACCATCACTACGCAGTCTTAGATATTCTTTAGGAACATGTTCGTTGTGAGGGGGATCTTGGTATCCTATTCCCTTTGTATTTTCCTCGGTTGGTTTTTGTTCTAAGAGTTGATGAATTTAATGTTCACTTGTTGTATCACACCCTTGTTTGCTCAAGATTGTGAAATTTTTTACATATGTTTATTGAAGATTGATAGGAGTGTTTGTGACCTTGTTATCATAAAAGGGTTGAGTGTTTACTTGCTTAGAGGAACTAGGTTCACCTATTGTAGGGACCTTAGGTTCAACTTTTGTTTTAGGATGGAAATAACCAAACATCTCAAGAGGTGGTATGGTAGGAGGTTTTGGTTCATTCATGGATGGATAAAATGATGTGTTAGCCTCAAGATTGTTAAGACAAACATTTAAGAACCTATTCATGTTGTCATCATCTTCTCCAATGATGCCAACATCACAAGGAGGAAATTAATTAGGAGTTCAGTGACCATGAGTGAATTCAATGTCATTAGGGTCATTTCCAAAGGAACAAGTTGACACATCCACTAAGGATTTTAAGGACATCCAAAGTTTTCCAAAGCACATATCCATGATGCAAATTTCAGGTTCTAAACTATGCAACAATTTTGTGAATGCAATTTTGATGTATGTGAAAGATGAATGAGTGTGAGATAAATGCAATAAACTGAATGAAATAGAAATTCTGCAAACCAAAATAGAAGGGTAATAGTAACAAACAAAAACTCAGAAAATGAATTATAAATGAAAAAAATTGCAATGAAAACTATGCAAACAGACTGATTTGCCCAAGGTGGCGAATGAGTCCAGATACCGATTTTTTTGGAAATTTTCAAAAATTCTGAATTGAATTTTATGAATTTTATTTTTTCTAATGCAAATATAAGATGCAAATGCAAAATTTACTGATTTTCAATGAAATTAAGCGAAATAATGCAAGCTAAATGAGCTTTTCACTAGTACAAAAATTGAAACCCTAGAATGCAAATTAACCAATGCAAAACCTAATGCAATATTAATGCAAGCTAAATCTAGGATGTAAATTCACTCCAAATCAGAATTATGATGCTCTAAATTCAGGTTCACCAAAATGTAACAGTGAACATTGTGTGCTCTTCACTAGGGTTTTAGGATGTAGGGCAACAATCTTCACTCCTTCACATTCAAGAACAAATCCTTGAGATTTCAATGCAAGGGAGATTGAAATCTAAAAAAGGGAATGTTCTAGGGATTCAATGATGTTTAAATGAGGGGTTCAACACCAAACATAAACATGGAAAAGAAAATGTTTGAAAACATATTGTAGTATGAAAAATGACCTAGAAACACAAGCAAACAACAATAGAAAACTGTAAAACTATAAATGTGCACCTAGGAAACTGGAGAAGGTATAATGGAGACCTAGAATCCTAGAAAATTCACTATTAAAACCAACTCGGATTCATATGCCAACCTGGGTGCATCAGTCCAGTTTCGAGTAAACTATGTTGAAATAGGTTTCAGACAAATGGGTACTCAAATCTGCAAAAGTCCTTGATAGACATGTATTGTGGGTCTCATTCACTAATAGTGGAAAATCAATCCACTTCTAGATTTTTGGAAATTCAAAGTTGGATCATGTAGCTTTGCATCTACTTTTTTGTGTCTAATTCAAATTTGGGTCCAAAACTACAAAATTTAACCTTTAGGTCTTTTCCAAGCTCCGCCAAGGCTTGTTCACAATCTTGACACATTTGACTTACTTTGACAACTTGATGACAAATTTTCCAATCTTTCTCCTTGATCAATCTCCAACCTAGACCTACAAATCGCATACAAAGAGAGGGGGAAATGGTTGTGGGGTTAGAGAATAGGGGTTTGCCTTGGTCAAACCCCTTGTTGGTAATTAAACCTATAAATGAAAGAAAATGTATAGGAGAATGATGAATGAACAAAATGAGATGTTGCAACTCACCAAATCCTAGCAATAAAGTATTCCAATTATGCTTGAAATGGCTACAATGGATGTGGTTCTTGAATCTTGCTTGATGTTGATAGATCTTGAATGCAAAGCTTGCTTGGATCATAAAATCTAAATCACAATTTTGAGCACAAGGAAAAACATGAAGATTGTGATCTTTGACATGATGATTAATGCTTGAAGAATGTTGTTGAAAGCTTGATAATCTACCCTTGGATAACTTGAATGCTCTTTCTCAAATGCTCTTATGAACTCAATTTTCTATAAGGATGAGTACTTGAATGCTTGGGGGGGAAATGAGAGAAAGAACTTTCTATTTATACTCAATTATGCAATAATTCCTAAACTTACAACACTACAAGCTGACATTGGATCTTGGGGAATAAAATTCCACCAAATATTTAAATTAAATTTGATTTTTGAGTTAAAGGGGACTCATTTGCCAACTTGGGAAAATGGGTCCCACCTAAGGGGACTCATTCACCTAGAATGACTAATGAGTCCCACCTTAAGAATTTAAGGTAGTTTTTTGGGATTTTGATATTTTAAATGCCATTTGTCGGGATTATCCTCAAAAATACACATAAATAAGGCTTATGGATGCAAAAAGTGAAAAATTGAAGCATAAGAGAGCCCAATTATTAATGACAAGCCTAGGGGGTAAACCCACAAAAGTGGTTTACAATTCAAGTGAGAAAGGAAAAGTTGCAAAAAATGACCCCATGCCAAACATTTTGGTTTTTGGGGTTCGAACGAACTTATTGGTTCGAGCGAACCAAAAGAGGGTTCGCTAGAACACAGGTTCAAGAGAATGCACTAAATTCCCTTGACCCACCATTCCCACAAAAAAACCAAAGAAAAACCTTTTTTGAGAGGGGGTTCACTTGAACCCCCCCTGGTTCACCTGAAACCCCCTTTTCCCACCTTCTCACCCTCTGGCCCAAAAAACTCCAAAATTTTTCCCTTCAAAGCTTTTGTTGAGGATTAAAATGGAGGATAATTCACAAACCCAACTGGATGATGGTAGTCCTCATAACGAGGTATCCAACAAATACAATTTTAATATATATATTTTTATTATGTATTTGTTTTTTAGTTTTATTAAACATAGGTTTTTCACCAAAAATCAATCTCTCTGTTCTGCACATGTGAAAAATAGAATATTATCCAAAAAAATTGAAAAATTATATGAGTGCACCAGATATTGAAGTCCTTGATTCAACAAAAAAAAAAAAATTAATTTCGATACATACAATAAAAGTTACATTGTATATGATTCACCTATGTCTGAATTGTAATTGGTTTGACTTCGAAACTTGATTTAAGGAAAAAGAATTCAATAAAACACTATGAGACCAATTGGAAGCACTAGATATCATAGTGAAAAATATAAATTCAATAAAATTAGAATTTTATCCTTCATGGAAAAAAAATTATGTTGTATACAGTGAATGTCACTCCTTAAAAATGTTGTTTGCTGAAAAAAAAATAGTTTTCAAAGGAGATGGAAAAAGAAGTGCAATATAATTCCAGAAATTTTGAAACAAAATATATTTAGAATCTATAGACAAAATTTCACAAATCACTAGTTTGCATCATCTTGAAACTCCTCACGGTTTAGCCACTATAAGTGCTCGAAAGTGAAGATTAGGTAGAAATAATTATTTCAGTGTCTAGTTTGGACAAAAATTGTAAACCAATATTGTGGGATCATGCTAGGAGAATTTGAAAGTGTGTTACAACACTTTACAACACACCAAATAAGGCAAGGTTAAGAGAAATTATGATTGAAAGAATGCTAATTATGCTTAGAAATCCTAGAAAAGTGTGTAAGTGTGTTACAACACTTTACAACACCTTTACAAGGCATGATTAAAATACATTAGTTCACAAGGGCCCAAGACCTAATGTGAATGTGTTATCCACATTACAACACTAAGTCAAAACCACACTAAGCCAAAATCTGCAAGAGGAGCTAAGCAAGTGTGAAAAAGGCTAAGGACTCTTTTTTGACGTTACACACCACCAAGCTAGGGCTTCGAAAGACTAGTGACATGCAAGATCTAATGAAAAACCTAATTGTTTGCAAACCTTAAGTAAATGACCTAGAAATGAAGGAAAGAGATCTCAATCCAATGATAGAATGAAGCAAAGAGATCTGCTAAAGGTTTTATTAGGGTATGATTAAATACTAAAAGGGGTGACACCACCAAGCTAGGGCTTGGAAAGACTAGTAACATGCAAGATCTAATGAAAAAAGCTAGTGCTTTGCAAACCTTAAGTAAATGACCTAGAAATGAATGCAAAACTTAATAGAAAATTGAGAAATCAGAGAGGTGCACTTGGAAACTTGTAGAAAATTGAATGAAGATTTGGAATACTAAAAATACTAAATTTAATGCACACCGAGACTCATACATTAAGCTAGATGATTTAGTCCTTGATTAGGGTTTCTGGGTAGGAACATAAATCTAGCAATGACAATTCTAGAAATCTTGGATTCTGGAAAATTGATTGTACTGGGACTCATATGCTAGAAGTGGCCTATAAGTCCTACTTATATTTTTCAAAGGATCAAGATCTAAATCTACTCTTAATCTCTTCTCGTTCTTCCAATCTTGATTTCCAGATCTAAAATGCTCAATTCTACTCTATAGGTGTCTTTTAGTGATCTTGTGAGCAAGGTGACAAATTTGACATCTTAACAACTTCTTCCAATATTGCTCTTCAATGTATCTTCAACCTAGATCTTCAAATCACACACTAAAGAGATGGAAAAAAATGTTGTTTTGTTAGTGGATAGGGGATTGCCTTGGTCAAACCCAATTTTGGTAATCAAACCTTGAAATGAAATGAAAGAGGAAAGAGGAATGATGAATGAACAAATATGCAATGTTGCAAACATCTATGAAATGGCTAGCATGGATGTGGATCTTGACTCTTGCTTGAATGTTGAAGATCTTGAATTGAATGCTTGCTTGAATAATGAAACCCTACATCATAAATGTTATCTCAAAAACAAACATGATGCATGATGACTTTGACATGATGCTTGATTCTTGAATAGTGATCCAAAATTCTTGATAATCAAATCTTGAATTCTCTTGAATTATCTATAATTCTCTCACTTGAATGATCATAAGATCACTTAAATTGCTAGGAGAAACTATGTGATATAACCTTGTATTTATACTTGTTTATACCAAATTTCCTAAAATTACAACATTACAAGCTGACATTAGATACAGGAGAATAAAATCTCACCAAGAATTTGAATTTAATTTAGGTCTAAGATAAGTGAGACTCAAAAAACAATTAGGGTGTATGAGACCCATTAGGCTAAGCTTGGGACACATTTTTCAAGAAAGGCTTAGATTAATGTGAAATTTGGATTGGGGTCCCAAAACATAGGTGTGACCCATACACCCAAGGTGGTGTATGTGAGTCCCAAATCACTAAATCCAGGCCATACAATCCAAAAAACACATGAATGATGATTGGATGTTGGTAAATGTAAGGATTAATCTTGAAAATATGCATTAATTAAGGCTTGTGGATGCAAAATAAGGCCAAATAAGGCATGAAGAAGCCTAATTAATTACTAAAGCTCTAGATTAGTGTGAAAGTGCAAGAAAAAACCTTACAACACCCTAAATAAGGTACAATTAAGTCCATTTAGTTCACAAGTGCCCAAACAAGTGCGAAAATGTAAAGGGATATATTTTTCTACACTACAATATTATAGATCTATTATGCTTATTTTAAGAATTTTTTTTCAATCTCTAGTTTTATTCCACATGTACTACATCATATCACTATGGTAGGAACCATGATTGGTATCATAACATCCCGATTTATTATGTATTAAGTACCTTGCATCTTTATTTCTAGTTTTCCAATGAATAAGTAACACCCAAGTTTATCGTAAGCCATATTAATCATATTCAAATCACTACATAAACCCCATATGGTGTCAAGAATTAGATTTTTGATCCATATATAGTGTGTAGATCTATCAACAATACAATTTGACCTACATAAACAAGATTAATTCTAAAAATCAATTATTAATGTTACAAAGAACCCACATTTCCTAATTGGTAGAGTAACATTCTTGATCATTTATATTGATGTCAAATAGGAGACATAAAGGTGACAACATTTTCATGACCAATTTCATGATTGCTAAATAAAAAGTGATTAGAAGGGTAGATAATACAATATGGTATGAGAAGCAAAAAAAGAAATATCAACCCCTTTATAACACAGAATATCGAACCATAAAAAATGTTGCAAATTGTCATAAATTGAATAATTTCATATGAGGTCCCTTAGACATCAAATATTCAAAGAAACAATTCATTATTACATGTTGAATTCCATCTCCTCAGTATCTAGCTCATGTAGAGGTAAGTAAACAATTTGTAAAACTAGATAGAGTGTCATTTCTCTAGCATATATTATCCTTCTACAATCTACCATGAAGTAGGCTATGGGATCTCCACCATATAGCTAGGGTGGGGATGCACATCAAGTATTGTTAGATTTTTTAGATACAAAAACCATTTTTTCTAATAGTGGTCAAGATAATTTTTGCACATTATACCCCATTCCAGGGAGTAAAAAAATTCTCCATGTCCTAAGGTTTTAAATCTATACAATGATATTTCTAGGATTGACCACTATAGCATAAGTATGGCTTAATTGCGTGGCCATATTACTAGGTTTCTTGGATTTGCAACTCACAATTATAGAATAACCTTGTTATTATTCATAGGATGTAGAGGCCTAGAGGTGAGTTCAATGTTGGGGATGGAGTGGGGACATGTTAAAGGGAAACCCTAGGTGTTATGCTCAAAACATTGACATCTATAAAAATTATTGGGAAAAATTAAATAGAGAAAATGATGAGTATATACTTCATCTATCTAATTTGAATGTCTATAGTCTACTTTAAACACTTGGAAAAGTCCAATTCTACATAGATCCTCTTTTGTGGTCAAGCTAAGAAGAATCTATTTGTTTTAAAGAAATCAACATGGCAAGGGTAAACCATGAAACTCCTCCCAAATAAGGACACAGAGCTTTCTTGTAAAAATTTACAAAATAGCTACTCAAAGGTGAGAAGACAAGAGTGGAAAAACTAAGGGTTTTTATAATGATAGCTTTAGTATAATTGGCTTCAACAAAACAAAAAAGGAAAATCCTTTGGTAAGGTTTTACATGACACCAAAAAAAATCTCATGTGTGACCAAAGCCTTGGTAACCCAATCATTGAGCATGCTTTCATCAAGGGCTCTTCCCACAAAATTTTCTACTACAGTGAAGTTCTCTATGTAATGGCATGCATTGTCAAATTCTAGAATGGAGAGAATGACATATATGGGCATTTCCACAAACATGCCTGATGAAATATCCTAAGAACAAACTTCTTGGGTCTTCAAAGAAAGGGTAGCATTGTAAATAATTGTTGAACTTTACACTCCAACAATTGTAGAAGGATTGAAGGTCAAGACCATTTAAAGTGGCAAGAAATCCCTATAAGCATTACATCTTAAAAGACACCACAATAATTTATAAATGATAATCTAAACACTTATTCATTATTCAAAAAAGAAACAAAAACATCACAATAAATATAGAAAAACAAAACTAACTCCTACTTCAAAACCAATATTATGACTTAAGAAAAATGCAAACCAAAATCCTAACATGTTTTTTTTTACCTTACTTATCTTGTACAATCATAGTTTTCTTGGAAAGATTCTCCATATTATGTGTTCAATTCTCCTATTGTGAAATCATTTCATCTTCTCATAATTATAGTTATATCAAATCAATATTATGACATAAGAAAAACACAAATCAAAATCATAACACATTTCTTTACCTTATGTTGTACAATCATAGTTTTCTTCGAAAGATTCCCCATATTACATGTCCAATTCTTCTATTCGGAAATCATTTCATCTTCTCATAATTATAGTTACATCAAATCAATATTATGACATAAGAAAAACACAAATCAAAATCATAACACATTTTTTTACCTTATGTTGTACAATCATAATTTTCTTCGAAAGATTCCCCATATTACATGTCCAATTCTTCTATTCGAAAATCATTTCATCTTCTCATAATTATAATTACTTCAAAACAAATATTATGACATAAGAAAAATGCAAACTAAAATCCTAAAACATTTTTCTTATCTTACTTAAAAGATTCTCCGTGTCCAATTCTCCTATTGTGAAGTCATTTCATTTTCTCATTAGTATAGTCTTAAACGTAAACCATTTGCATTATAAGTCCATAGAATCTTCTGTCTTTCCGCGTCATAGCCGACATAAATCATTTAAATAGTAAGGAACATGTAGAATTAATAAAGCATTTCTTCCTTTTGCGTCACAGCTGACGTAAGCTATCTTTTATTGTGTCAAATATCTGCCACTAATAAATATTAAGTCGGTGTTTGAAACAATAAAAAAATTTAAGCCTTATAAATCTGATTTTAGTCATACATTAAAACTAAGAGCCTTAATTATCACCGGTGCTTTGCATAGTCTTGCCGCTGGCAGTATAAATGGCTTTGTAAACCTAAATCTCATTGTCTATATTTGTAAGCTTCCCCACAAGTATTACGCTTTGAAAATTGTGTTGGCTTCAATATTTTTTATCTACTTCTCCAAAGGCGAATTCCGATGGAGGCGAAGTTCATTCTGCTTCTTCTGTACCAGACAACGATTTCACTCAGTAAACCCATGATCGACTTGCCTGAGAACAAACTGATTTTGACGTTGAAATGAAGGCAGCTCTTGATTATGTCATGACCAAGAACAGATCAATATCTGGACATAGTCGAGAGCTACTTTGATTTCAGCGTCAAAATATCGATTTGTTCCATGGCATTACAATGTGTTAATAGCAGGGCTTAAAGGTTTGGTGAGTTGCGATTTCGGTATTATCCAATACAAAACGAAGATAATGTCAATCTGTTTACATTGTCGATCGTAGTGCAGCCGGTAAAGCCTGATCCAGCTAACAGACTGGTTTCAGATTCAAATTTGGGTAAGGATTTTTTAGGCAACATAATGACTGTTTATGTCGATCGCTTAACGGCAATTAATTGTTTATTTGAATGTCTTGTATTCTAAGAAGATGTGTTGCCTTCTGAAAGAAAAGAAAAAGGGTAATTTGAGAATAACAGTAGAGAAAAATGTGTGATAAGTGTTCTGGACACAGCCCACCGGAATTCAGTATGTCTCACTTCAGAGCCGCTAGGAAACCGTTTTCAGTTACAATTTTTTGTGGTCGCCGCTCCACGTTAAATCTTTCAACTTCGTCAGAAACCCAGCTGGGAAATAGAATGCAGTCATGTCCGATGAAATTTTGATTTCTGAATCAAATCAGATCTCTTGTAGGCGATCAAATCAGATATCCTGTAGGCAATCAAATCAGATATCCTGTAAGCGATCAAATCAGAAAACTATTAAACGATCAAACCAATATTTAACTCCACCTCAGATTTTGTCTAGAACGCTGCATTATTTAACTGGCACCCAATATTTTGTTTAGAACGCTGCAAAAATCTTCTCTCTACCTCAAGAATCAGATATTTTTAGATTCACTTTTTTCTTGTTATAAATAGATTGAAGCAGCATCTGCAGGGATATCGCTATACGTTCCTCTTATCTTACAATTTTGTTGCTTTGGTAGGGTTCCGTAATATTATTCCTGCAAACTCTGTCCACTGAATTGGTTTTCTTCAAGCAGTCTGCAGAAGAAAAATATTCTCATGTAGTTTCTTAGTACATGTTTCCGAAGATGGCATTGGCTGGTTCTATTTATGTATTTGTTGGCTTATTTAAAGGCCTCAGCTTCAATTGCATGTGAAACAAGCAAGATGTTGAGACCAAACATGGTAGTCCCTTTGTTTAGAGAAAAGATCTAAATACTGGGTTTTCAATGTTTCTTATTTGCATTGGGAAATGTCGCAAATTTTTAGGGTTCTGGTTTCAGCCTCTAATGACACAGCATGCACAGAATTATGGTTTTAGCTTCTAAGCAAATAGCATGTACAAAATTATTGATTTTTTATTTTAAGTTTTTAAACAGTGCTAGAATGAATATTTATGTACTGTTTGAACATTTTTATCATGCAGCATTCATGGATGGTTTATCTCTTATGTAATGAGCGAGAAGCTTAATTTTTTACACACTGCTACCATTGTCATGATCATGCTTCAGTAATTGCATCTAGCATTAACCACTTTTGGATCCCCTCTTTTCCAACCATCCCTAGCCCTTGGTGCAAATACTTAAAAGTTTATGATGTATGCAGTGCTGTTTTCGTTTAAGAATCACATCTGAGTTGTTATTAAAGTCCCTGCTCCTTAAACATGGGATAGTAGAGACATAAAGACATAAATCCATTGAATGGTGTGCAGCATGCTTGTAATAAAAGATTTCTTTATCTGAATATCCAGGGCATACTTTGTATTCAACCTGGAACTTGGCAATGCATTTCATTTACTAAAATTCCTTAGCCTGATTAAAGACAAGCATTTGTTAGCTAACTAACTTGTATTAACCATAGTTTGTTGACTTATACAAGAGATTGATGAAGCACACATGTCAGACAAGAAATGAACACCACAAGACTACTTTTAGAAAGTTAGGAACAAGTTACCTTCAATATTTTGTTCTATTGTTTACATTTTTGCTATAGTTCACTTTCGAGTTAAGGTTTAAGTTTTGTATGCAATCAATCGCAATCACCAGCATAAGAATCAACTATGAAAGAGGGGAATATGAGATTCAGCCTTGAAATGTGCTATAAGTTTGTAATTTATGCATAAATATTAAAAATCTATAAACATCAACGATCATTGTATGTGGGCATTTAATAACTAATAATTGCTTATTAGAAATATAAACATCAACAATCATTCTATATGTGCTATAACTGCTAATACTTGCGTTGGAATTATTGGAATCAATATAAACAATTTCCATACATTTTACAGATGTATTAAAGGAGGTTTCTAATTTAACTGAAATAATTTTATAATTCTAGTTGATGATGTAAGGTGAGAATTATTTAGTTGGGTGTGAATCCTCATTGGCAAAGTTGGGACGAAAAACCTTCAGCATTTTGTGTTTTGTATTACAAGTCCAAATCCTTTATTGGCATTACTCAAATAGAAAGAGACATGATTTTATTTCTAAATGCTATATTGCATGCATATGTGCTAAATTCATAGGCCCAAAACATTCATAAAGAAATTTAATGTTTGTAATCCCCAGATTCCAACCACTATTCACCTCTTTTTGTTTATGTTTATACTCATCTTAATATGAGACCCTTGGTACCAATTAATCCTACTTTTGACTCCTAGGACTTTCATTAAGGTGGAAAACAAAAGAACATGCATAGGCTGAGAGGCAATCAGATCAAGGCTGACTTGGGCCCAACATATTCATGATGTGTCAGCATCTCCTCCCTACTTAAAAGAAATTATCCCTAGTTCCCACATGAGATATATATAAATAAAAATATGATGCAGAGAACCATTTCCTTTGAGTTGATAGACTGCCTTTAGTGGTTGGAAAACAAGTAGTGGCTTGCTTTTTTGGATTAGTGGGATGTAAGCATCGATAATATTATCTTTGATAAGTGAAGAAAATATGACATAGTAGCCTCAAGTGGAGTTCTAGAAGGCTCCTCCTGCAAGTAAAATGGTATGTATAACTTCAACTAGCTCACATTCACAACATAATGGATGCCATGCTTAGTTGGAAAATCTAAGTGGAAGGCATCATGCCCGATTGCTTGAAGAATAGTGCAAGGTCTGAATCTAATGGGCTATAGCTTGTTGTAAAATATTTTCCTATTCATGTACAGGTAAACATAGCCATTAACTTGGAAGGAATGAAGTACTTGAAAGTAGTAATGAAGTGTCATGAATTTGGCTTGAGTTTGATGGACAATGTATTGAATTTTAGTGTGAAGCTTGGCCAACTTTCACACAATGGAAGAAGCTTTACCTCTTTCCTTTTTTATGGTGGTATTTGTTTGAAGCTAGATAAGCAACCAAAATCTCAAATGGTGTCATGGTTGGAAGTTTTAACAAGCATTTCAAAATGTGAAGGTTCTATAAAAATGAGTTGTCGTAAGGTAACTATGTTGATTGATATGTAGGTAGTTTCTTTGTTGCTTACTTTGCTAATGTAAATTGAGGAGAGAATGGACTAATGAGTGATTAAGAACATTAGTTTGGTCATTACCTATAGATAAAATGAAGTGGAGAAGTACAATTGACAATCCAAAAGCTTCCTTAATTGCCAATAAAGATGACTTAGGAATTGTGAACTTAGCAAACAAAAATTATAGTGAGGGGTGTTGTAGCCATACCAAACCTTTGTATTGTTTCAAGTTTTTGTTTATCTACCCTTTACATGTTTCAAAATCTTGTCTATTGTACATTGTCTTGTTGATTCTTTTCTAACACTCATAGGATCATGAAACAATTGTCAAATATTGGACATGTGCTTATATAAGGATGCCAAAGTTTCAAATGATTTGGAGTTGAAGAATATAGGTGTTCACAAGATAGACAAGCTTCACCATTCCAAAAAAAGTTTGAAAATGTGATCATTACTGTATTGAGGTGTGTTTAAAGGATAAAGGCATGCACAAATGCAAAGAAAGCTTTAGAATTAAAAATTCTCATCTATTGTAATGTGATCCATCTAAGGAAAAGGACACCAATACAAGGTAGGGAGGTTTTACAATTTTATGTATTGGTATGCTCAAGTTTAGAAAAATGGACCTTAAGAAGGGAAAGTGGTGAAGTATGGTTTGAAGCATGCATGTGAGTTTGACAAGCATGTGAGAGTAGGGAAAGAGACACATCAAACATAATGAAGGTAGATCAAAGAAAAAAGGATGATGCACAAGAGGTCATAAGAATTTGAAGGAGATTGTAGATGCACCAAAGTAAAGGAAGATTAAAATTCTAACAAAGTAATGGTTTCCACCCTATAAATGAAAAATTAATTTTAAAATAAAATGCCTTGAGACCAATGGCACATACCAAAGGTTTTTGATGTGCTGCTACAAAGGCATATAGTTTTATTGATTTTTTTCTCTTGTGAAGGAGTGCACACCAAGAAGCTTAGGCACACCAAGTTCACAAATTTATGAGCCCTCAAACCCTAATTTTTACAAATCGACTCTTCATTTGTTATGAATAGATTGAAGCAACAACTACAGGGAGATTGGTTTTGCATTGTCTGATGTTTTTAAAAAATATATGCTTTGGTAGGGTTTCATAATATATTTTCTGTGAAATTTGTTCATTTTTTGCAAGGATAATGGTCCTAATTAAACAACACTTTGGTGAGAAAGATTAAAAATATTAAACTAACTCCAAAATGTAGCCTACAACTTGGATCTTGAAGATTAAAATCAAAACTAATGGAACCAAAAATTAGATTGCAGATCAAAGAGAGGAAAGATGATGTGTACCAATCACCAAAAGAGCATTGTTGAAGCTGACTTGGGACTCATTCACCTAGGGGGAATGGGTTTTGGTTTAGGGTTTTTATGTAACTTTTTGGAACCTCCGCTACAGATTTGAATCCTTCAATTTTCCAAGGTTTCAGGTTTGAAAAGCTAGAAATCAGTTTTGTAATTGAATTTCCATGAGATGACAACTTTGGTGAAAACTTTTGCAACTTTGACAACTTCTTCAATTTTTGTCTTCAAGACATCTTCAAGATTCATTCCACCTAAATCTACATTCATAAATCAAGAGGGGAAAATGTTTCCTTTTGGTTAATTAGGGGTTTGCGTTGGTCAAACCTCATTTTGGTAATTAAACCTTGAGATGAAATGAAATAGCATGAAAGGAATGATGAATGAACAAAGAAATGTCACAAATTACCAAACCCTTGGATGAACCTTGGAACATAGATCTACAACTTGCATGAAATGGATTCAATAGATGCAGATCTTTGATCTTGAACCTTGATTTGAAATAATGCCTTGAATGTCGGAATTGATCATGAACACTACACCAAAATATTAGCTCAAATAGCATGCATGATGCAAGAAGACCTTGATATGATAATTGGATCTTGATTGCTGCAATAATTCTTCAATAAATCTACTCTTGAATGCTTTGAAATTCTCTTGTGAAAGTGCTCTTAATATATTTTGAAAATTATTAGGTGAAACATAGTGAAATAACCATATATTTATAGTTATGTAACATTAATTTTCCAAAATTCAAATAACACAAGCAAACATGTGAAAATAGAATTGAAATTATTAAAATACCACCAAAAAAATAATTAAAATTTAGGTCCTAGGTCTAAGTGAGGATCCATTCGCCCATGGGTAGATGGGTCCTAGGTTACTTACCTAGGACACACATTGCTCAATGGGAAGTGTTATGTTATGGCATTAATGAGTGTTGGATTTCCTCTTCAGAAAATGTGAATAATTAGGCTTGGATTTGAATTAAAGAGGCCAATCAATGAAAATTAACCTCAATTAATTAATGGGGCCCTAACTAAATGTGAAAGTGTAAAGAGGTATACTCTACAACACTCCATTAAGGCACAATTAAGTCCATTTTAATTAATAGGGCCCTAAACTTAACGTGAATATGTTTAATACATATTGCAATACTAAATTAAGATATAAATAGGTTCATTATAATATTAATTCATAATTAAGTGTGAAAAAGGGATAATTTTTCCTACACTATATTTAGCCCCCACTTTAGTGAGAGGAGGACCTCGTGTCAAACTTGCACTAAAGTAGAAATTCAAAACATATGTATGCAACAATGACAAATATTTTCAATCATACAACAACAAATCCTAGAAAAACATGTGAGAACAAGGATGGCAGATTAAGCCTTGACTGTCCAAAATGATGTGGAACATGCCTCAGCTGCTTGTCCATGGAAGGGGGGTGGATAAGCTTCGACTATCCAATGTGGTGTGGAACACATCTCAACTATTTATCCAAAAATGTTCACAAGAGGAACTCGATGTCCATTATACAAATGGCATGTGCACACTCACTCTGGGCTAATGGAACCTCAGGCCATCTACTAAGTGAGCCCCTAGAAAAATGGCTTATTGATAAAGTCATTTTAGGTCTATAGGCTCTCACTATGCTAACCATAGAAAATCTATCCCTTTGATAAGTCCAATAGGGTGCTACAAAAAGAAAACTAGGACTTTGGGCTTTACAAGGTTAACAATTTGTATTATGCTAAACACTTATGAACAAGGATGAAAGTAAAGGTTTGTTCAAAGGTACTTTTATTAGTTCATGTAATGTCTCTTCTTAGGGACCATCATGCCTAATATCTCCAAGAGAGGACAAGTCAAGGATAAAAGAATCACAACTTAGGGAATGCAATACATAGCATCACCACTAAGAGGAAAGTCATATGCCAAGAAATACCACACTCTTAGAGGACATCAAACCCAATGACAGTACAAACAAAAAGGATGCATCATAAGAAGAATTAAAATCACACAATGAAATGTGAGCATGTCAAAAATAATGCCAATGTATGCCCCAACTTTAAATAAATTGCTACAACATTACTGTGAGAAATTTTCTTTAAAGTAGCCAATGAAGAAGACATGAGAGTTTGTTTAGAAAGCCCTATGCCAATTCATATGTTCCCGAATGAAGCTATGTCATGAAAAGAGAGGAAGGGGTTGCCCCCAAAAACATATAAGGGATCCATGGATTCAAGGTTAGTATATCTTTGCTACAATGTGATTATAGAGTTGAGAAACATCAACATTCCCCAAATACTTGCAGAACAAGAAGAACGACACATAGAGAGTGAAAAAAAAAAAATTGGGTCAACATGGAAGAGACCTAAATGTGTTGATGCCTTGCATCATCCACAAAATGAAAACATAAGACAAATGAAAGGATAAATTTTTACAACATATTGAATAATATAGGTATAAACAGATAAATGCACATGAAGAGAAAGATACATTAAACAGAATAGTGCAAGGGATCACATTACACACATGCAATCACACAAAGAACATGCAAAATAAAACCAAAAATAATACTAGTAAGGCACATGTGAGTCAACCTATAGCAAGTCATATGTATCCCAATATTGTTTAGTATATGTGAAAGGCAGACAACTAGCCAAAGGGATAACATCAAGTGTCAAACTAGGACATGCACCAAGATCAACACTATTATTAGTAGAATCATCATTTAATCTCATCTAGAAGAGGAAAAATTTAGGTTTACCTCGTTATGCACTTCCTCATCAATCTAAGCAATTTCAATGTAATCATCCAGATTAATCACTACAAGAGGTCTAATAAAAATACCCATAGAAGTTTATTTATATTGCGGTGATGGTGGAGAGGCATCGTGCACTGCTTGTGACAAGTTTGTATTTTGATTTTTTATGTTGTTTTTTTCTTCTTTTCTTGTAACAAATGAGAAACAACACGATGCCTATACCTATGCTATCTAGAATTTTGATTTCTTTTCATTTATTTTTCAATTTTTGTTTGTGTAGGAGTGGGTTTATCAACCATAGGTTTCTTTTCTTCCCCTAAGGGAGGAACGAAAGAAACCATGGGAGGTTGTTCAACTAATTTCTCTTTAGCTTTGTAAGAAAATTTGAATTTAGGAGGCACAATGGGATTTCTTTGGTTATCCTGTGGTCTCTTATATGAAATAGGTAAAGGATTTGTCATAGGCTAGTCTTGGATAGTTGGAAGGGATTTTTATTTAATCATGGTTTCATCAAGGATAGGAAGCTCTATCATGGGTTGAGGAATATTGCTAAGGGATAATTTTGCTATGTGCTTTGCCTTAAACATTTGATAGGATTTGAAAGAGAATTCCTCATGAGGTCTAATAGGTTCAATAGGCTTGGGCCAAAAGAAATCCAATGAAAATTTCCCACAATAAGACACAAGATTAAAGCCACTATGATGTATAGTAAAGACCACATTTCCAAATGGAAACTTAAAAAATTTATGCACAAGTGATAGGACAACATTCATGGAGCGAAGCCATGGATAGCCTAACTTCACACAAAATTGGTCCAACAATGGGATGATGTTGTATGATCTACATTTAATTCTTTTGTTCCAATGTTTAGAGGGAGATTTATCAAACCGATCACAGGGACAGAAAAACCATTATGCATTTTGATCCATGCTTTTAGTATTTCATATGTATCCTGATAAATCTCATGCACAAATAGGAATTCTTCAGTGATCACATTCTCTACACAAATAGGATCAATTAATATCTCATTAGTAGTTTTTTCATTGATTCTTCCAACTATGTAAAGAGGACCATCGGGTGCATGTTTAAATATGTCTTGTTGTGCGAAAGCAATATCAAGTGGAATATTAGTTAGGCCCTTATGAGGTTTAGCATCGATAAATGGAATCAAATCATCCATAATCTTGTTCTTATTTTCTTTCATGTTTTCATCACCCATGTCCACATTCATCACATCATTCTTTGTTTCACTAGCTTTGACAAAGGAGATATTAATATGATTATGCATAGGATTGGTGAAGATTTTCAAATTTCTATTAGGAGGAGCTATAGACTTATTACCTTGATCATTAACACCTCCAATTGGGATATGATTAAAATCAATGAGGTCCTACACAAGATGTTTAAGACACTTACAATGTTCCATATCATTTTCATTTTTTCGGTGAAAATGTCAATAAGTATTTGGTCTATAGTTTGAAGGTAAAGGCTTAGTAGGAGTATGATTTGTAATAGGAGGTAAGGAAATAAAATTTTATTTTCTAAGAGCTGCATCATGGTATTATGAAGGGTATCAGGTAGAGGTGTGAATTATTTATTTCTATCTGCAAAGGCATATAGTTTTGTTCACTTTATAGCAGCCACTTGGGTGTCAACATTTTGATTGGATTGAGGGGGATTTAGTTGTAGAAATCCATTTTTTTGTTTCTTGAAAGTTTGGTAGTTGGTTTGAGGTGTGGATTCAAACTTTTCAAGATGGTTAGAGAGAGTTTTCACTTCATGAATACTAACCAAATTCTAATAATCATGAAGAGATGTACATAATTATGTGAAGGAAGGAAATCTCAACATCTCAATCTTGGTTTGGATATTATCTTGCAAATTAGAAATAAAGATTCTTTTAATGTCAACATTAGGAATCTTAAGGTTTATCAAGAATCTTAATGTTTATTGTGAATAAATCATTTTGTATCTCGCTATAAAATCAATAACTTTTTCATCATTCTTTTGTTTAAATTTCATCAAATCAGCTAAGGTCATCTTGGGACCCATATGAATTTGGAAGCGGTTGTAAAAGGAATCAATAAGCTCATTAAATGAACTAATTGAATTATTCAGTAGGGTGAAAAACCACTCTAAAGCAACATTTTTCAAGGATTGAGGGAAGAGTTTAGCCAAGAGTTTATCTTCAAAAATGAATTCACTACATAAGGTTGTGTAAGTGGAAACATGGCTAATAGGATATCCTTTCCCACCATATTTCTCAAACCTAGGAACCTCTATACCTTTTGGAATTTTTGTTCTCAATATATCTAAGGATAATAGATTGGTTTTGATACATTGTGAAGGTTGACCATTGTTGTTTTGGTTTAAGGTGGTGACTTGTTGTTGAAGGAATGCCATTTTTTGAAAAAATGTGTTAAGGATTGGATCATTGTTGGTGTTGTGAGATGAAGGTGAACAAGGTGGAGTGGTGTATGTATACGGAGGGAAACTGGCTTGTAAATTTGTGAGGGGGGATGGTTGAGGAGATATGAGAGTTGAATTCACAAAGATAGAAGGATTCCCTATGGAAATACCTAAGGAATGGTTTTCATTGCTAGTAAGTTGGATGGTTTTGGTAACATGAGTACCAGTATATGTAGAAATAGAGGTGAGGGTTGTGGAAGGAGGAATGGAATTTCCACCTGGGCTTTGAGTATACCCCAAAGTTTGAGCACATCTAGTCATGGTAGGGATGTCCTTATCAACAATATCAGCTAGAATTCACACAATCACTATTCCATGTTCATTTTCAAGTATTTTCCTTATGCTATCGAAAGCAAGAATGACACTACTAGTCATATTTTCAAAAGTCACAAAGTGTTGCAATTTATCTATTTCTTCATCTATCCTTCTTATGTTCTCTTACATAATTGTTTCAAGATCATGCACATTATTTGTAGGTAGCGAAGCCATTGGAAATGAGGTATGAAGACTATGATCCATAGAGGGTTGATTATCATCACTATTAGTGAAAGAGTTGGATAACCCAAGATCCACAATGAGTGGTCTATCACAAGATGACATGAGTCTTGAACTATGTCTCACAATAGTATTGCTAATTGGACACCAAGTTTTAAAGCTAATACAAGTTTCACAAAATCGGTATACACCCAAAATGGAAAGAAGGTGAAATACAATGAAGTAACCTAGGATGTAAAGTGCAATGCAAATATGAAAATTATGCAATTTTTCAGATTTCAAGTAAGATAATTTTCTAATTATGCTATGTAAAAACTTGAAAATGATGTCCTGTAATTGCAATTTTGAAATCACACAATGCACTAGATTTATCAAATGAAACTGAATTTGATCAATTCCACTTAACGAAAAATATACAAACTCAAAACAAAAATCTGAAAATAGAAAAATAGAATGCAAAAATAGATGTTTTACTGCCTAGAAAATTAGGAAATGACCTTGATCAGGGACTCATTCACCCAAGGGTGAATGGGTCCTAGGTTAGGGTTTTTTAAAATGTTTTTGCAAATTTTTGAGTTGATTCCAATGGTTTCAAGATTTTGATCTGAAATAGTAAGTTACAATTTGAATTTTTTATGAAATTAAGGTTGAATATAAATGAAAAATATGGAAAAATGACAAACTAGGAGACCTTATTTAAGGTATAATTTTTTGTTTCAATTTTAAAATTTAAATGAATGATGATGGAATACTATGTAAATGGTTTCCAAAATGACTATTTTTTTATATTTTTTAGATTTAAAGCATTCAAAGATGCAATCGTAAAACCCATAAATGAAATGCAAAGTTAATGCAACTAAAACAACCCTAAATCAGATTCAATGCAATGAAAATAAAAGAAAAATCTAGATCTAGGGTGAAAGTGGACTCCAAAACCAAAAAAATTGTAATGATCAAATGTTAGGATCACCAGAATGAAACAACGAAAAATAGGGACTTTTAGGGGGAATGAACAAAATATGGTAAGATAAGAGACATATTCTCCTTTATTTCATTAGGAAATGAGATCCACACAATAAAATGACCAACAACCTTAAGGTGAATCAAGTCAAAGTGTGAATCTAATGATTTCCTTTTTTGTAAGGATGGGGGTCCTGATTAAACAACACTTTGGGGAGAATTATTAAAAATAGAAAAAAACCTCCAAAATGTAGCCTATAACTTGGGTCTTGAAGATGAAACTCAAAATTGATTGAACTAGAAATTAGGTTGTAGATTAGAGAGAGGAAAGATGATGTTTACCGATCACCAAAAGAGCTTTGCTAAAGTTGACTTGGGACTAATTATTCCAGGGGCGAATGAGGCCTAGTTTAGGGTTTTTTTATAAATTTTTGGAGCCTCTCCTACAAATCCTAATGCTTCAATTTTCCTAGGTTTTAGGTTTTGAAAGTTTGAAATAAATTCTACAATTGTGTTTCTGTGAGATGACAACTTTTGTGAGAAATTTTGTAACTTTGAAAACTTCTTCAATTTTTCTCTTCAAGTGATCTTCAAGATTTCTTCCACCTAAATTTGTAATAAAAAATCAAGAGGGAATTTGTTTTTTGGGTGAATGGGGGTTTTCCTTTGTCAAACCCTTTTTTGGTAATTAAACCTTGAAATAAAATAAAATAACATGAAAGAAATGATGAATGAAAAAATTAATGTCACAACTCACCAAACCCTTGGATGAACCTTCAAATGTAGATCTACAACTTGCATGAAATGACTTCAATGGTGTGGCAATAGAAAAAGTACTCCTTTTCCTTTCTTAATTTGGAAATAATTAATGATAAATTGGACTTGATATCGCCTCATCTAGTGTTGTGATGATTTTTACACATGCACATTAGGTTTTGGACCTTTCTAAGCTAAATAAACCTAACGTTTCCCTAATTTAATGTTGTAAAATGTATGTATTGACACCTTAACTTTAAATTTAGAAGGTTTGTAAATTAAGTGGACCTAATCTAGTGTTTTAATGTGTTCTACAAATTCACCATTGGATTTAGGGCCCTTTTTAGCTAAATATACATATTTTTGCCTTAATTTAGTGTTGTAAAGTGTATTTATTTACACTTTCACATTGTTTTTTAGGACTGATTGTATTTATGACCTTAATATCATCATTAATAGGCCCCTAAGACCCTATATTATGCATCCCAAGGCATATTTCAATCAAAAACCCGACAATATCAACATATAATCTTAATTTGCACACTCCTCGACACTTTAACAATCAAAATAAGCCATGTGGGGCCCATTCACCACTTTGGGTGAATAAGTACCATCCAGGTGGGACCCATTTTCCAACTTGATGAATGAGTCCCATTTCGCCTATTTTCAAGGTTTTGAGTGGGAAAAATTAGGTTTTAAGCTCAAATTTTATATATCTCAGCCTTTGGGATCTGATACACAGGATATTAGATGGATTGCCTATATAAATGAGCTTTCAAATCATTATTTCATCAAGCCTACATGATATCATGCCAAGCACTCAAGGGTTAAGCATTCCAAGACTTTGCAAGATCATCAAGATAGCATTCAAGATCATTTTAAAGGCATTCAAGGGAAAATTCTTCATCAATTGTTGCAACAATTTAATCATGTCATGGTCATCAAGCATCAAGAAAGATATTGAGATAATGTTGTGATGTAGCATTGAAGATCTAAGATCAAGAATTGGTCTACTCCTATTATCAAGATCAAGATCTACACCCTTTATGGCCGTTTCATGTTGAGTTGCAGACTTACATGACATCATTTACAAGGCATCATTCAATGTATTATTGTAAATGATTTATGCTCTTTGTTTCATGTTTCATGCCTTCATTTCATTATCTCATCATTTGGTTTAATTACCTACAAGGGGTTTCACCAAGGCAAACCCATATCCCCTAACAATCAACTCTCTCTCTCTCTCTCTCTCTCTCTCTCTCTCTCTCTTTATGTAATTGCAGATCTAGGTTCTTTGAATACTTGAAGGCTCATTAAATATTAGGCTACAAGCTTGGAGAAAGTTGTTGGATTTGTCTTCCTATTTGCAAGGTCATAATCATCACCAAAATGTCACCTACATACCAGAAATCAAGTTTCAGATTCGAAAACAAAGAGGAATATAGAGAGAAGACATTGAAGACTAGATTCAGACTTTGAAATTCTAGAAAACTAGGTAACTACACTCATTCACCCAAATTGGTGAATGAGTCCTTGTTTAGGTCAATTTTGAGATTTTTGTAGTTTCAGATACCCTTTTTCTAAAAACATGTTCCTATGTAGAAACCTTGATCTAGGACTGATTCACCTAGATTGGCGAATGAGTCCCAGTAGGCCTAAATCTTGGGTTATTCAACATTTCAGGTCTTCATCCAAGCCTCTACAAGTTTCTAGGTGAACACATTCCTTTCTATAGCTTTCTGTTTTATTTCATTTGCATTTCTAAGTGATTATGTAGCTCATTGCATCATATGAAGGTTTAATATTGCATCTAGCATTGCATTTGTCTTTCCAAGTCTTAACTTAGTGGTGAACCCCTCATTAGCTTATAATAAACCCCTAGAAAAACCCTATTACAAGATCTATTTCTCTTTTGCATTGAGATCTCTAGGGTTGTCCGTGAGTGGAATACCTTGAAAGTGGGTGTACTCTATGTCCTAAACCATACAATAGTACTTAATACCCCATTTTCATCAGTTCCATTTTGGTGAACCTACATTTAGAACATCATAATTCTGATTTAGAGTGTATTAGCATCCTAGATCTTGTTGGCATCAACATTAGATTAGGGTTTCCATTAGTTAATTGGAATTATAGGGTCTCTAATTTTTCATTAGTGAAAGTTCATATAGCTTGCATTTTTGCATCTTATTTTATTGAAATTCATACAAAATTTGTATTTGCACTTAAGTTTCAGACCATACAACATAAAAAGCATAAAAATCAATTGAAAATCTTTGAAATTTTGGAAAAAAATCCCCATTGGGACTCATTCCCCACCTTCGATGAATGAGTCCCAAAGCACATTTGAAAATAAATTTTACAACATTAAAAACCTTGTTTGTGCACTTATGTTTGTTGCCATTGGTTATCTATTTTAGTGGGTTGACTTTCTATTACATGCATTTCACTAAATCTAACTACAATTGGTCCATTTCATGCATTCTTGAATTCCAAATTTGGATTTACAATATTCCACTTTCAGGTTAGTGCATAGTGTAATCAGAAAATTACCTTGTTTCAAATCTAAAAATTGCATTTAAACATTTCACTTTAGGTCATAGAATTGCAGTTTATTTACTTTTCCATAATAACATGTTTTCTTTCAAGAGATATGTCTTTGACATGGTTAAAAATGGATTGCATAAGTTCAACATCCCCTCTTATGAGTTCAATTTAGAGTATAGCAATGAGGTCATTAAGAAACATGTTAGTGATCCTTATACTATTTTTCCTAGTTATGAGAACATCTTAGAGCAAGTAGATCAAATCATTGACACAATCATTAATATTGCATTACCTATTGGTGAGGATGGTATAATACAACAATATACAAGCATAGACAATCATGAAAACCCTAAATGTTCTTTTCTCGATACATCTCCTACTAGTGATGAAGGTATCTTGGTGAAAGAAGATACAATCATTAAGGATCATGAAAGTCTTGATTGTCTCTCTCCTCCTCCCTCTTGGAAAGATATTATGACACAAGAAGATGAGATCATCACCACTACTTTACTTAGTCTAAATTCACCTCTCAACACCTCCCCTAATAATAAGAATGCTTTGGTAAAAGAGAATACAATCGTGAACGATCGTGAAAATTACATTTCTTAAGGGGACATGTGGATTGAAAGTGATAACATTATCTCTCTCCTTCGTAATGCCCCTAAAATTTGGAAATACCTCTTTGAACAAAAGCATCCAATCATTCGTAAGCATGAAAATCATAGTAGTACTTCTCTTGATGCCTCCCCTATTAGTGATGAAGTTACTTTACAAAATATAACAATGGAGAGTGATGAACCCTTTATCTGCCTCTCTCCTAAAAGCTCTCCTACTAGGGTATAAGTTATGGAACAAGAGAATGAGACCCTAGAAAACAAGAGTGAAATCATGGGCAATCAAGACGATCACATTTATCCTTCTCATGATATCTCTTCTAGTTGTGAAGAATATATTTCAATGTTAGAAGATGAAAGCTATGAGAGTCACAATAATCCCATTTTCCTCTCTCCCCCTAGAGAAAACATTATTGAACAAGAGAATGAAATTGATTATTCCCCTCCTTTCAATGAAGTCATTCTAAAAGAACCAATCCTTGAATGTAAAGAACATTTGGTTTGTAGTTCTCCTAAAACTCTCCTCATAGGGAATATATCATGTGCAAGAAAAGGATAACATTTAAAATAATGATATATAGTCCTTAAATGAAGATGATGAAGTAACATTACACTCTCCTTCACTAAGGTAATTTAATATTATTCAACCTCAACTCATCATTTACCCACCTAAGAACAATGTTTTGGAGTAATCAAGTAATAATACCATTTCTCATACATAATACACTAGAAACAATCCACAACTAAAACAACCAACTCTGACACCCTTACCTTTTCCAAATCACATCTTGTCTAGCACCTCTCATTTACCTCCACATAGTGGGAGGGAGTATGATCTTGGGGTAAGTGCACCAAGATGGCTCCCAAAAAGGGGACTTAAGTGGATAACTTTTTTCTAAAATCAGGAAATACTGACCTTGGATGTGAGATTGAGGATAGTTACACTCAAAATTTTGAGATGGAACAAAAACAAGGCTCGAAGTGCTCTGAGTCTACTTTCTAAACTACTAATTTATTTTTAAAATGGTTGAGATTAAGGGGTTCAAAAGAGGGACGTACACAAATTGGTGTTATTTTTGTCAGAAAAACATAACATAGCAACTCTTGTACGACCCTCATACGGTGAACCTTTTTTTAATATTTTTAAAATTGCAATGGTCAGAAGCTAGCTAAAAGTATGTAGTTTATGCATGATTTTTATGATAATTTTTTAATGAATATTTGATTTTTTACTAATTTTTGAAGTGGACATTTCCTAAAAAACATAATTTTGGAAACTAATTGAATTTTATTTGTTTATTTTTTTAAAATTTGTAGAATGGAGTCTATTTTCTAAAAATGTAATTTATTTTAAAATTCGATGAATGGTTAATTTATAATGAAAAAAATACCAAACACTACTTTTTGGAAAAAACAATACATACAAATAAAATAAATTATGGATGAAAGGCTTAACATTTTCATAAAGTGAAAAAAATTACATCATTGGATAGCTAAGAGAGAACCCAACATTACCCATGTGTTCAATTTTTTTGATATTGAACCACATGCAATCTTGACGGTGAGCACAAACTCGATTATGTGAAATATGGTAGATTTTTTAAAAATGCGTCTATGGTCATTGGAAATGCCCTCCAAACCTTTGGGTTTGTATTCCAAGGAAAATACCAAGCCTAAGGCTCAATAATTCCCAGAGAAAGATATAATGTGAGCATGCTATAATGCGCTCACACTATATTTCAGTTTTGACATGGTTTTGGCTTCTACAGGAAACATGTCAACTAAGACATAATGCGAGTGTGTTATAACACGCTTGTATTATGTCCTCCTTTATGTTAAATGCCAATATATTGAATTTATGCTAATATATTTGTATGTTTGTATGTACATGTGTGCTTGTATGTCATGTATGTATGCATGTATGCATGCTTGTATGTATGTATGTATGCCTATATGTATCAATGCATATATATTGTATGTATGCATGCATGTATGTAAGATTGTATCTACACATGTATTTATGTATGCTTGTATGGATGTAGGATTATATTTACATATGTATTATGCTTGTATATATGTATTTACTTATGTCTTTAGAGGGAGGGAGAATTTAGAGAGAGAGAGAGTCTTGAGAGATGGAGAGGGGATGGAAGAGAGTTTAAGAGAGAGGGAGTGGGAGAGAAGGGGTTGGAATGAGAGGGACTTAGCTAGGTATGGTGGGAGGGATAAAGGGAGGGAGAGAGAGAGATGGGGGGTGGGAGAGAGAATTGAGAGAGAGGGAGAGAGAGAGAAGGGGGAGAGATAGAGAGATAGAGAGAAAGAGAGATTTATGTAGGTAGGGTGCCAAAGGGAGAGACTTGAGAGTGTGAGAGGGGTGAGAGGGAGAGACTTGAGAGATAGGTAGTGAGAGGGAGTGAGAGAGAGAGGGAGTGAGAGTGAGAGAGGGAGTGTGAGCGAGAGACCTGAGAGAGGGAGAGGGTGTGGGAGGGAGTGACCTGATAAAGGTAGAGAAAGAGGGGGGTGGAGTGAGAGGGACTTATCTAGGTAGGGTGGGAGGGATAGATAGAGAGAGGGGAGAGAGACAAAGAGATAGTTACCTCGGTAGGTTGCCAGAGGGAGAGACCTGAGAGAGAGAGAGGGTGGGAGGGAGATACATGAGAGAGAGGGAGAGAGAGGGAGTGGGAGAGAGTGGGATAGAGTGGGAGGGACATAGAGAGAGATGGATAGAGGGAGTGAGAGAGGGTGGTAGGGATTGATTTAATGAGAGGTACGTAGAAAGAGGGAGATGATATATAGAGATAATTAGAGAGGGTAGGAGGAAGGGAGGGAGGGAGAGGTGAGATGTATATATAGAGATAAACTAATAGGGGTTGAGGGTATAGGGTTGATGGTTTCTAGGGTATTAGGGTTTAAGTTTTGAGGGTTGAGGGAATAGGGTCAATGGTAGAGGGTATTTGGTTGAGGGTATAGGGTAGAAGGTTTAAGGGTTTAGGGTTAAGGGTTTAGGGTTAAGGGTTTAATTGGTTGAGGGTAGAGGGTTTAGGGTATATGGTTGAAGGATTAGGTTCAGGGTCCAATGTAAGGGGTAGAGGGTATAGGGGTAGAGAGTTTAGGGTTTAAGGATTGAGGGTTGATGGATTAAGGGTTGAGGGTTGAGAATTGAGAGTTGATGGTTTCATGTATAGGGTAGAGGGTAGAGGGTTCAAGGGTTTATGGTTTAAGGGTTGAGGGTCCAATATATAGGATAGAGGTTATAGGCGTTGAGAGATTAAGGGTTGAGGGTTTAGGGATTAGGGTAGAGAGTTTTATTGGATTTAATGGTGTAAGGGTTGAGGGATTAGGGTTTAGGGTAGAGAGTGTTGGGTTGAGGGTAGAGGGTAGAGGGTAGAGGGTAAAATGTGTTTAAGAGTTTAGGATTTAAGGGTTTACAATTTAGGGTCAAGGGTTTAGGGTTGAGTGTTTAAGGGTTGAGGGTTGAGGGTTCAAGAGGGTTGAGGGATTAGGATAGAAAGTTTACTAAGGGAGTTTAAGGGTTGGGGGATTAGGGTTGAGGGTAGAGGCTAGAGGCTAGAGGATTGACGGTAGAGGGTAGAGAGTTTACGGGTTAGGGTTTAAGGGTTTAGGGTTTAGGGTTGAGAGATTAAGAGGTTATAGGGTAGAGTATATAGGGGTTGAGGGATTAAGGTTCAAGGGTTGAGGGTTGAGCAATTAAGAGGGTATAGGGGTTAAGAGATAACGGTTTAAGGGTTGATCGTTGAGGGATTAAGAGGGTATAGGGGTTGAGGGATTAGGGTTTAAGGGTTGAGGTTTGAGGGTTGAGGGATTAAGAAGGTATAGGGGTTGAGGGATTAGGGTTTAAGGGTTTAAGGGTTGAGGATTAAGGGTTGAGGGTTGAGGGTTTAGGGATTACGAGGGTATAGGTGTAAAGGGATTAGTGTTAAAGAATTGAGGTTTGAGCATTGAGAGTTGAGGGATTAAGAGGGTATAGGGGTTGAGCGATTAGGGTTTAAGGGTTGAGGGTTGAGGGTTGAGGGATTAAAAGGGTATAGGGGTTGAGGGATTAGGGTTTAAGGGTTGAGGATTGAGGGTTGAGGGATTAAGAGGGTATAGGGGTCGAGGGATTAGGGTTTAAGGGTTGAGGGTTGAGGGTTGAGGGATTAAGAGAGGGTATAGGGTTAGAGATTAGGGTTTAAGGGTTGAGGGTTGAGGGTTGAGGGTTGAGGGATTAAGAGGATATAGGGGTTGAGGGATCAGGGTTTAGGGGTTGAGGGTTGAGTTTTGAGGGATTAAGAGGGTATAGGGGTTAAGGGATTAGGGTTTAAGGGATGAGGGTTGAGGGTTGAGGGTTTAGGGATTAGGGTTGAAGGATTCAGGGTTGAGGAATGAGGGTTGAGGCTTGAGGAATTAAGAGGGTATAGGGGTTGAGGGATTATGGTTTAAGGGTTGAGAGTTGAGGGTTAAGGGATTAAGAGGGTATAGGGGTTGAGGGATTAGGGTTTAAGGGCTGAGGGTCGAGGGTTTAGGGATTAAGAGGATATAGTTGTTGAGGGATTAGGGTTTAAGGGTTGAGGGTTGATGGTTGAGCTATTAAGAGGGTATAGAGGTGGAGGGATTAGGGTTTAAGGTTTGAGGGTTTAGGGTTGAGGGATTAAGAGGGTATAGGCATTTAGGGATTAGGGTTCAAGGATTGAGGATTGAGGGTGAGGGATGTGGGTTGAGGAATTAAGAGGCTATAGGGATTGAGGGATTTGGGTTTAAGGGTTGAGGGTCGAGGGATTAAGAGGGTATAGGGTTTGAGGGATTAAGGTTTAAGTGTTGAGGGTTGAGGGATTAAGAGGGTATAGGGGTTGAGGGATTAGGATTTAAGGGTTGAGGATTTAGGGTTCAAGGATTAAGAGGGTATAGGGTTGAGGGTTGAGGGAATAAGAGGATATATGCATTGAGGGATTAGGGTTTAAGGGTTGAGGTTTGACGGTTGATGGATTAAGAGGATATAGGGGTTGATGGATTATGGTTTAAGGGTTAAGGGTTGAGGGTTGAGAGATTAGGGTTTAAGGATCTAGGGTTGAGGGTTGAGGGATTGGGGTTGAAGGGTTGAGGGTTGAGGGATGAGGGTTAAGGGTTGAGGAATTAAGAGGGTATATGGGTTGAGGGATTAGGGTTTAAGGGTTGAGAGTTGGCAGTTGAGGGATTAAAATCGTATAGGGGTTGAGGGATTAGGGTTTGAGGGTTGAGGGTTGACGGTTGATGGATTAAGAGGGTATAGGGGGTGAGGAATTAGGGTTTAAGGGTTGAGTGTTGAGGGTTGAGGGTTGATCGATTAAGAGGGTATAGGGGGTGAGGTATTAGGGTTTAAGGGTTGAGTGTTGAGGGTTGAGGGTTGATGGATTAAGAGGATATAGGGGTTGAGGGATTATGGTTTAAGGGTTGAGGGTTGAGGGTTGAGGGATTTAGAGGGTATATGGGTTGAGGGATTAGGGTTGAAGGGTTGAGGGTTGAGGGACGAGGGTTGAGGGTTGAGGAATTTAGAGGGTATAGGGGTTGAGGGATTAGGGTTTAAGGGTTGAGGGTTGAGCGTTGAGGGATTAAGACTGTATTGGGATTGAGGGATTAGGTTTTAAGGGTTGGGGGTTAGGGGTTGAGGGATTAGGGTTTAAGGGTTGAGGGTTGAGGGTTGAGTGATTAGGATGGTATAAGGGTTGATGGATTAGGGTTTAAAGGTTGAGGGTTGAGGGTTGAGGGATTAAGAGAGTATAGTGGTTGAGGGATTAGGGTTTAAGCATTGAGGGTTGAGGGCTGAGGAATTAAGAGGTTATAGGGCTTGAGGGATTAGGTTTGAGGGTTGAGGGTTGAGGGTTGAGGGATTAAGATGGTATAGGGGTTGAGGAATTATGGTTGATGGGTTGAGGGTTGAGGGTTGAAGGATTAAGAGGGTATAGAGGTTGAGGGATAAGGGTTTAAGGGTTGAGGGTTGAGGGTTGAGGGTTGGGGGATTAAGAGGATATAAGGGTTGAGGGATTAGGGTTTAAGGTTTGAGGGTTGAGAATTGAGGGATTAAGAGGGTATAAGGGTTGAGGGATTATGGTTGAGTGATTAAGAGGGTATATGGGTTGATGGATTAGGGTTTAAGGGTTGAGTGTTGAAGGTTGAGGGATTAAGAGGGTATATGGTTGATGGATTAGGGTATAAGAGTTTAGGGTTAAGGGTTGAGGGTTGAGGGTTGAGGGTTGAGGGTTGAGGGTTTTTAGGAATTAATAGTGTATAGGGGTAAACAGATTAGGGTTGAAGGGTTGAGGGATTAAGAGGGTATAGGGGTTGAGGGTTGAGGGTTGAGAGATTAAGAGGGTATAGAGGTTGAGGGATTAGGGTTTAAGGGTTGAGGTTTGACGAATTAGGGTAGAGAGTTTCCTAAGTGGGTTTAAGGGTTTGGGGAATAGGCTTGAGGGTAGAGGGTAGAGGATTGATGGCAGAGGGTAGAGAGTTTATGGGTTAGGGTTTAAGTGTTTATGGTTTAGGGTTGAGGAATTAAGAGGTTATAGGGTAGAGGATATATGGGTTGAGAGATTAGGGTTTAAGGGTTGAGGGTTGAGAAATTAAGAGGGTATAGGGGTTGAGGGATTAGGGTTTAAGGGTTGAGTGTTGAAGGTTGAGGGATTATGGTTTAAGGGTTGAGGGTTGAGTGTTGAGGGATTAAGAGGGTATAGGGGTTGAGGGATTAGGGTTTAAGGGTTGAGGGTTGAGGGTTGAGGGATTAAGATGGTAAAGGGGTAAAGGGATTAGGGTTGAAGGGTTGAGGTTTGAGCGTTGAGGGATTAAGAGGGTATAGGGGTTGAGGGATTAGGGTTTAAGGGTTGAGGGTTGAGGGTTGAGGGATTAAGAGAGTATAGGGGTTGAGGGATTAGGCTTTAAGTTTGAGGGTTGACGGTTGACGGATTAAGAGGGTATAGGGGTTGAGGGATTAGGTTTCAAGGGTTGAGGGTTGAGGGTTGAGGGATTAAGAGGGTATAGGGGTTGAGGGATTAGGGTTTAAGGGTTGAGGGTTGAGGGTTGAGGGATTAAGAGGATATAGGGATTGAGGGATTAGGCTTTAAGGGTTGAGGGTTGAGGGTTGAGGGATTAAGAGGGTATATGGGTTGAGGGATTTAGGTGTAAGGGTTGAGGGTTGAGGGTTGAGGAATTAAGAGGGTATAGGGGTATCCATTTATCCCACTATCTCCATCTACCCTTGATCTCTTAACCATTTAAACTATTAACCCTCAAACCCTTAACTGTTAACCCTCTACCCTCTATCTCTCTCCTAGTTTGTCTCTCCCTCCCTTTATATCTTGATCTCTCCCACTATCTCTTTCTCCCCCTCCCCCTCTTTCTCCCTCTCTCCCTTTCTCTCCTTATCTCTCTCCCACTCTCTCTTTCTCCCACTCTCCCTTCCTCTCCCTCTCACTCTATCTTTTTCCCACTCTCCCCTTCTCCCACTCTATCTTTCTCCCACTCTCCCCTTCTCCCACTCTCCCACTCTCTCCCAATCTCTCTTTCTCCCACTCTCCCCTTCTCCCAATCTCCCACTCTCTCCCACTCTCTCTTTCTCCTACTCTCCCACTTTCTCCCTTCCTCTCTATCTCCATTTCTCCCACTATCTCTTTCTCCCCCTCTCCCTCTCCCTCCATATCTCCCTCTTTCTCTACCACTGCCTCACCCCCCTCTCTCCCTCCTTCTCTCCCACTCTCTCTTTCTCCCAATATTCCCCTCTCTCCCTCCGACTCTCCCCTTCTCCCACTCTCACACTCTCTTTCTCGCACTCTCCCCTCTCTCCCTCACTCTCTATCTCCATCTCTCCAACTATCTCTTTCCCCCACTCTCCTCTCCTCCTCTCTCCTCTTTCTCTCCTCTCCCTCTCCCTCCTCTCTCCCTCTTTCTCTACCACTCTCTCTTTCTCCCAATCTCCCCTTCTCTCCTTCCCTCTCTATCTCCATCTCTCCCACTATCTATTTCCCCCCCTCTCCCTCTCCCTCCCTTTCTCCCTCTATCTCCCTCCTTCTCTCCCACTCTCTCTTTCTCCCACTCTCTTTTTCTCTCTCTCTCTCTCTCTCTCTCTCTCTCTCTCTCTCTCTCTCTCTCTCTCTCTCACACACACACACACACACACACACACACACACACACACATGCACACACTCACCTCTATCTCCTCTACTATAAGGGTGCAGGGGAGATATATAGAATTAGGATAGAGGACATAGACAAAGAGGGAGAAAATAAATATATTAAGAAAACCACATTTCATATAATGTGTGCGCATTTTGAAGAAGTAGAGATGCTACCATATTAGGAAGAAATAACATGCTCATGTTATAATGTGAGCGCATTATAATGCAAGCACGTTATAACATGAGCGCATTTTTTATTCCACTAAAAATGGTAAAAAAAATCAATATAACCATGATGTCATGGCCCACAGTTTGCATATTCTCCTAGTTTTGTGCATGCTCCAACAAAAAGTAGGCTTTTGATGATATTTTGAAGTGCGCAAGCATGTTTTTCACATTCCATCACCTTTTCCATGATCTTTCTACCACCTTTACATGAAATAGCAGAGTTTCCATGTTGAAAGACATATAATATCAATTGAAGTTTAAATTCCATTGAAAATTGATATACAATAGAAGTTTGGAGGGGAACAAGCTTTTGAACAAGTCAAATTATTGCGGAGTTTGAAGAAAGAAGAAGCTAAGGCTACATAATTAGGTTGAACTCCTCCATTTGAAAGTCTGGTTTTTTAGGTATGTGAAATATTTACACATTTTATTTCATTCTATTATGGATTGCTTTCAATTTTTTATATCATTATAACCTTACATTGTCAATGCACATTTTAAATTACACAATTATATACACTTTCCAATTACCATTTTAAACTTGATGCAGAGCATCTACCAGGATCCACAAATCATCAAGGGTACTTCTAACCCTAACTTAAATTGAAGAAGATCAACAAACAAACTCAATCATCTTTTCATCAAAATCCTTCAATTTCACTTGATTTCATATTTCCACAAAACATTAGAACTTGGTTTCAACTCTTTGTCAAACTCAAAAAATAGATTAACCATCATAAAATTGATTGTAACATAGCATAAAGATGATTAGAAACTCAAAACCATTCAATTTGTTCATGATTCACTAATTCAAGAACTCAATGCTATAACTTACATGGAAAAATAACAACAAATCATGGAAGGTAACTACCAAAATTTATCCAGACATCCAAGACACTATAATCAACATGTTATTGATTGAAATAAATCAAATACACATTCCAAATATCTCACCAAAATTCATCCTTTAAGCATGCTTCCCATTGCAGTATTCAAAACCCATGGTCCAGGGGAACCTACAACCATGTTTCAAAATCTACTTTGGTGACAATATGTCTTAAGGTCTTTGGGTGAGTTCAAGAGTTTTTAGATGCTTTGTCTTGGACAAAAAAGTTGCATAATGTTTCTTATTTAGCAAAAGCTGTCAATCTTAGCAATTTTTAAGACAAATGAAGCTCTTGGTAGTTAATAGGTGGTTACAGGTTGGTAGTTAACAGGTGGTTATAGGTTGGACCTTCAAAACACCTTGAAAATCTTGAAAATAATTGCTTACAATCAACTAGGTTCCTCAAAACATCAACCAATGATTATGTCATTCACAAGTTGTCTCAAATCCTCCATAATGGAACCATTGTTTAGAAACACAAACTATAATTCTTAAGGAAAAACAAAACCATTATTTTCTTAAGAAATATTTTTTTGAGTTAGTACAAAAAAAATGAAACCTTTCAAAAGTCTTCCCTTACACACAAACTCAGTTCCTTTGTTGACTGTCGACATTACTAGTAGCCAAGCATCTGCAAAATGTCACATGTATCTCCCAAACCATTCACACACTTCAGACTATGATACTCATTTTGGAAACCCATTTCCCTCATACAAAACATATTACAAGATGGATATTAAGTCCTTCAGAGAAAATTCTTGTAAACTAGTTGTTTTAGTTTGAGAATAAGCCTAACTAAGCCTTAGTGCAAACAAGGGTTATTGGTTTTGCTACCCCCAACACCAAACCCCTCATAACCGATACATAAAATACCTTTAATTTGACCTTCCCAAGCTTATAAGTCCATTAGAAGTTCATTTCCAAACACATTTCCATAAACCCTAAGCTCTAAGCTTCACAAATCCCTGTTTTACTAGTCTAAACATAGTTTTACAGTCAAGAAAAATTCTTTTCTTCACACCTTAGTCCTCACCATATGATTGGTAACCTTTGAAATATAAAATTGCATTCCACAAGGAGTTTTTACACCAAATTTAAGAACTTTCACTGAGTATAATGGGAGAAACACAATTTCTCAAGTTCACTATTTACCCTAATAGAAGGTTTGATAATTTTAGAGAAAAATTGCAATATCTAACTCAAACGTTAAGAAAAATGCATGAAAAATATTGTATGTGGGAGGTGATTGAGTGTGAAAACACTTAAAAACATCCAACCAAGCATTCTTTCCCGTATAAATTCGTACAAGAGCCTGAAATAGTGAAATTCTAAAGAAAATACAGAAAAATAGTGTGTTTATTCATTCAAAATCAGATATTCAATCACCCACAACTTTCCAAATGTACATGAGGCCTTATAAAGGCATTAAATACATTTATTATCAACTTCCAAGTGCCTCCAAGTGAAAATAAGTCCATATGACCTTTCACCTTCCCCATTTCACAGTTTTTGTAACTTTTCACAATTTTGTCTTTGTGCAACTTTTGCAAATAGCGACAAATTTACAAAATACACATAGGACTTAAACATTAAGCCTCATAATTATTCCCATACATGTAAAATTTATTTAATGACCCTCTTACAACATAGAGATACCCAAAATTGAATCAAATTTTAAAATGGAAGCATCGATTGTCAAGGTGCTCCTGCAACACAAACTTATCAAACACTCACAATGCCATTACACTCATTACGATTATAAATTACATGATATTTATCTTATTTCCCTTCAAAATCAACTCTCCCAACGTATCTAACTATTTTTTAACTTCTTAAATAACTTATCTCTTCACAACTTTGCCAAAAAATGCAGTTTTTTGCAAATGTCCATGCTTCCATTTTGAGCCTATCTTGCAATCATGGCATGCCACATTACCACTTTTCTTTAAGCATTCTGGATTGAAAAAAATCATGTCACATTTTTCTATGCTAGGTTAACTTTTGTACAGGATGATTGTAAGTATTATGTAAATGAAGCCTTGAATGACATATATTTTTCAATTAACTTGAATGGATACATTTTTTAGGAACTAATATTCGTCTCATTGCCATGGTACAGATAAAATTATCTGCCATGCCAAAGAAAAAGACAAAGTGGAAACTAACAGACAAAGAGAATGAAACCTTCAAAGAGAAGGAGAGAGTTCAGGTGGTGGCATATCATGAAAAGAAGAAATTTGAAACAATTGACAAAAATAAGCCAATTGAAGAGGAACCTCAACCATCAAAAAGAGAATGGGAATTGGCAGCACAAAAGGCACGAATGTGAAAGCATCGTCGTAAGACAGATTTGGATACCGTAATTGGAGAGACATCCTCTACGACAAGTGAATATGAAGGGACACCATTAAGCACAAGCGAATATGGAGGGACACCATCTAGCACAAGTGAATATGGATAGACACCATCTACTACAAGTGAATATGGAGGGACACCATCTACCTCAAGTGAATCTTGTTGGACACCATCCAACACATCTCAAGTTGAGAGTACATCATCACTTGGATTTGATGAAGAAGGTATGCCATCATCCCCATCTAAACCTCAAGGTATGTCTTCTTCTCTACCCTTGATCGAAGGTACACAATCTAGCCCACCTCAATTAAATATTGATGAAATTCCTAATGTTGAGATGTATGTACCTAAGAGAACACCACCTAGAATTTTACGTAGAAAGCCAAAGTATTTAATTAATATTGATGATGAGAATTCTCAGCACATGGAAGGTAATATTTCAACATGCACTTGTAGAAGATATGCTGATAAGATTTGGGAACTATTCTTTGAAAGGCTAAATGAGACTGCAAGATGTGAACTATTTGTTGAAATGATGCGGGGTGTGAAGTATAGGAACATCAAATGCATTGAGTGAAGACACTATTATGAAGAATCTAATGGATGCTTATGAGAGTGTGGGTAAGACCTCATGCTAAAAGGATACTAATATCACCTGACATGTCATTACATCAACTTTGGTAAGTTGTCAAACAAAGAGAGCTCATCTCATTAGAAAGACAAGTGAACAAATGGGAATTAGTAGAAAAACTTTATCAAGAGCCAGTCAAAGGCAACAAAGAATTGAGGGTAATGATTCTAATGAATTATGGGCATTCTCGGGGAGACTGTCACAAAAAGATAAAGAATTTGTTGAAGCCTTGAGAACACTAATTAAAGATTATTGGAAGAATAACACAAAGCCATCTCTGAATCAAAGGGATGTGGTAAGAAGGAGAATCGGTAGTTAGAATCATGAGCCACATCCAAAGCATTTTTTGGATATGACTCAAACCCAATTTTTTCAAAAATTTGAAAATGATTATCCTCAAATTAGTATTTCTCAAAGATTTTTTAAAATGCTTAAACCTTTTTATGTCAAGATAAATCACACACACTACTTGTTGTTGTAGACTACATATTGAATTTTCTAACCATTATGATGTTTATCATTCTATATGTGTAGATTTGCATACTAATGATGTTTTTCATGATTGTGGCATAGAAGCCCCACCAAAATATTCAAGAGAGTTCTCATCAAAAATATTATGTGAAATAGAGGATGGCTAGATATTCTACAAGACAACATTCTTGGATGGTTCATGTGAGTGTTGCGGTGGCTTCCAGCGTATGCCAGTATGTCAACATATGGAAAGCACAGATGAGGTGGGACAAAAACTAGTAGAGTTCGGGAAGTATAAAATAGTGGCATATGCTACAAAAGATGGGTCTCAAGCAAAAATGTGTGATTTGGCTATTGAGAAGATTCTAGTGTACCAATTTATGTCCATGTTTCATGATAATATACTGTCTAAGTATGCAATGCATACCCATAGAGCCTAATGGTTTGACACACAATTGAAGCTATGCAAGGACACCTTTCCAGTTGGAAGCATAGTAGCAATGGTTGAATTTTCAAAGAACTACACTCTACAGCAACAACATGAGGTGCAGTCATAGTATTACAACTCCACATAGGTTTCAATATTTGTGCACATAACATTCATTCATGCATCTGATAGTACAGATGACCAAAGGAAGTTATTGAGGGAGTACCACTTTTACATTAGTGATGATCACACACATTCTCCAAAGTTCATGCAACGTTGCTTCCAAATGTTCTACAATGGTTTGGCTCAGAGGGGCATAGAATATGACTGACATATAATATGGTCTGATAACTCATTCATGTTCTACTGGTTGTTCAAGATGCATGTCATTATAGGTGTTCAACGTATGTGGAACTTTTGTGAGGACGAACATGGAAAGGGGGAGCATGATGGTGTCGGACCATGCATGAAAAGAGAAATAGCACAAGAAGAGTTAAAGTATAAAGACATTGCAAAGTTGACAGATGCAAAATCAATCATCGAGTGGTGTAATGATTTGATGGATCCAGGTAATGAAGGTACGTCTTCAGTTCATAGATTTTTTTGGCTGATGGATGATACTAACATTGCACCATATGAAGACTGTTGTACAGTAATAGGATCGAGTGAGGTACACTCTTTCCTTAGCTCAAATGCAGGTTCATGGAGTATCGATACACGAAAGATGGCATGATTTTGTTCTTCATGTACAATGCAAGCCTTGAATGATTGTGATTCAAGGGAGTGGGTTGACAAATGGTTGACAAGTTATCTTAGCCCACTTCACACGTATTTCCCTCTGACAGCATTGGAACTGACACAGATGGAATCATCGGTCAAATTTGACCACGTATCAGATCTAGTTCAACTAGGTGATATATCTACTTGCTTAGTTGTTGAAATTATATATTGTTATCTTACTTTGTACTGTATTCGTAATGTTGACAAATTTCAAGATATTTTTTGCACATATCAATGCAAGTCATGTTTATGCAATTATTGTAGATGGAGACAAAGAAGAGGGAACAAACTATTACTTGTGTCATTTTGTTGAGGCCAAAAATAAATTGGAGGCCCCAATTATAGATGGAGAAAACATCAAATACCCTACAAGCTCAGTTGTGCTTACTGGAACATGGCTTAGAAGGTACCCACATTTGAGTGTTAAACATTGGCTATTTCAGGAGTTTGACATGCATCGTAAGATTCTTCATTACTCGAACCTTGTCATGGTATCCAATGTTTGTTTGACCAAATATGGGGGTAGAAATTTGAACAAGACCTTGTGGAAGGTCTGTGAGTTTCACCATGAGGCAATACTTGACACAATAAAGAGTAGAGCAGACCCAGATGGTTTGTTGGATTAATTTGTAAGTATATGCACATTGGTTCTTATTAATTTATACTTGTATGCACATTAATTTGTTTGATGCCAATGATATCATCTTATTTTACTTTGCGTATTTGTAAGTAACATACTAAATAGTGATCGGTGTCCCCTTGCAAAAAATACAGATATATGAGCCATCCAAGAGAATGTTAGCCAAAAAAGTAATGCAACATCCTTATTTTGATGATCTTGACAAATCTCAATCATGATTTTAAGCCATTAGAAAAGTGTGTGTAAGGCTTGGTGAGGTAATGTCACATTATTCATTTGAAGTTAACCTTATCATGAGAAGCTATGATGTAGACATTATAAGAGCATCTGAAATTTTAACTTACTCTATTCATGAGAGGTGTTGTGTGCAATAGGTATGTTGGAATTCCCAGTGAAGATGTATGACCAAGAGTAACTAAGTTGTGAGACCTGCATGCCTATCTGTAAGTGCCTTCCATCTATTTTTATTTCATTTCCATTTTGGATGCTCTTTCTTTTTCTCTTTTACTTTGCGTATTTGTAAGTAAACTACTAAACATTGATTGATCTCTCGTTGCAAAGAATGTTGATTTATGAGCCATCAAAGAGAATCTCAGCCAAAAAATAAATGCAACATATCTATTTTCATGATCTTGAAAAATATCAATTTTTATTTCAAGCCATTATAAAAGAGTTTGGGAAGCTTAGCGAGGGAATCTCAAGTTACTCAATTGAAGTTAACCTCATAATGAGCACCTATGATGTAGACATTTAAAGATATTTCTGAGTGTTGTACAATCACATACAGGTTTTCTATGCCCTAAGAATTTCAGAGAGTGTGTATATATGTGTTCTAATTCACTTTCTTTTGATTTGGTGTCTTAATTCTTTGCTTGTAGGGGGAAACAACAAAAAACAATGATTGTCTTAGTTTTGCTGAATCAAGGGTTTGAGGGGAAATTTATGATGTAACAATCAATCCACCTACTATTTGACACTATATCTCAGTGGATTGATTGATAAAATTCTAGGATAAGTGTGTAAATGCATTTGGGAATAAGCAGTGATATTTATATGGTATTTTTGTGACTCTACTAGGTCTGAACAGTGGTTTTCCAACATGAAAATGAGGAACCAAAGAGGGGTTTTTATAAATTAGTGTTTCTAAGGACTTTGTGGTTTTAATGCAATTCCTAAGGGTTTCTAAGGAACCATGGAGTTGAGTTTTCCATTAAAACCCTTAGGAATTGCATTGGAAATGAGGGTTTTTGTATTGGAAGTCTAACTAAGCATGTATGGTCCTAAGACCCAGGAAATATTTTGTTTTGAAACACAAGTAGAGACTTTTTTTAGGTTTGAAATTCTAGTGTGAGGATCTAAGGGTGGTCTCTTTGGAAAAGTGGCCTAATTAGAGGCCTAAAACTATGAAAAGTCCAATTTTGAGGCACTCGGTCCAAAGAAGTTGCATTTGGTTTTCCAATATGTTGAAGGTTCCTAAAATGGGTATTTGAATCAATGAATTATTTTTGGAGTGCTTTGGGATTTTTTGGTCAAAATATTGAAAAAATAGTGTCCTAGTGCTCCAAGGACAACTTGTTGTTAAAAGGTGAGTTTTGAAGATTTTGTTGAATCTGACTTAGAGAATGAATTCAAATGGTTAAGTTGTCATCATATGCATGTTGAGGAAATTTTTCAAGGTCTTGGTGGAGGTTTGTAGTTGTTTTGAAAAATTGAAGGTTGAACCCTTTGAGGGTGAGTTGATGTTTACAAAATTGATTGCATGGTGAAGATGAGTGCTTGGCTTAGAATTGAAGTTTCTATTCTTGTGAGTGATCTCCACCTTGGCTCTGCATCATAGTGGTATCGGAGTAGGGAGTAGATTTTGTTTGCATTTTTCAGGTTGAAGAAGAGGCAAGGTTGACAACATGCCTCTAAACAAGAATGATATGGCTAAAGAGATGAAGTAGATGAAAGATAGGCATGCAAGAGAACTTAGAGAGTTGGAAGAGATAATTATAGCCTTGGAGACAAACAAAATAAGGGAAGTGGAAGAGAGTGAGATAGAAGAAGAAGAAGATGAGGAGTTTGAAGATGTGGAAGAAGAGCTTACTCTAGAGGATCAAAGAATTGCAAAGTTGTTGAAGGCAGTGAAGACTGCAAGCTTAAGGTAAAACTTGATGTTCCTAAGTATGGTGGTAGCTTAAATGATGAAGAACTACTTGATTGGATTGCTGCATTAGATAACCATTTTGAATGTGATGAGGTTCCTGAAGAGCAAAGAGTCAAGATTGCAAAGACCATGTTGCAGGGCCATGCTTTGGTATGGTGGGATTACTTTCAATTTGAGAGGAGGAAGCAAGGAAAGTCTAAGATCACATCATGGGACAAGATGATATCAAAACTCAAAGGTAAATTCTTACCCAAGGATAACCAAGTTCAATTGTTTAAGAGATTGCAAAATTTAATACAAAGGGAGATGGATATTCAGTCTTACACTGAAGAGTTTATAAACTAAGTCTAAGATATGGTCATCATGAGAATGAAGATGAAAAATTTGCAAGATACATGGGTGGTCTAAGGTTAAACATACAAGATGAATTGGTTTTTTCTAACCCTAGAACTGTAGAGGACTATTATCAAATCGAAATCAGGGTGGAGGAGAAAATGAAGAAAAGGCAAGACAAAGTGGTGAGAGGAAGAGGCGACACTTCTAGAGGAAGAGGAATCAATCCTAATTTCAAGGCTAACAATGAGAGTTAAGGAGATGATAAGAAGGACCAAGATCAATCTGATTCCAGAGGTGGATGAAGAGGTTCAAGAGGTAGATTTAGTGGAGGAAGAGGCTCCTACTAGTTCTTCGGGAGATGCGACACTTGTAACCAGCCTTCAAGTGTCCTGAAAAGAAAAGCTCAAGCTCTTATGGTGGAGAGAGGAGGAATCAACTAGTGCATGAGGATGAAGAAAGTGTGACTTCGCCTATAGTGAACCTTACATCAGAAGTTGGAGAGATTTTGATGATTAGGAGAGCATTAATCAAGGTACCAATCTCTAAAGAACCCCCACAAAGGAAATCACTCTTCAGAATCAATTGCAAGGTACAAGGTAAGGTATGTAGGATGGTAGTGGATTTATGTTCAACTAAAAACATGGTTTCTTGTGAAATGGTGAATAAACTGAATTTGAAAAGAATTCCTCATGTTTTTCCCTACAAGGTATCTTGGCTAAGTGATGGTCAATCATTGTTAGTGAATGAGAAAGCTATTGTAGATTTTCAAATAGGTGAGTATAAAGATAGTGTTATTTGTGAGATTTTACCAATGGACTATTGTCACCTACTCCTCGGAAGACCATGGCAGTATGATAGGTGTGCTATGCATGATGGGAGAGAAAATAAGTATACCATAAGGAAATATGGCTAGAATTTTGTTTTGACTCCACTTGTAGAGGATGTGAAAGAGAAAGCCAAAGTGATTATGTGTGGAAACAAGGAGCCTATACATGTGATAAGGGAAAACAAAAATTTCGTTGTTGACAACTGTTCTTAGGTTGAAAATGAAGAGATAATGGATACAAAGGTAAATACAAAGAAAAAGAAGGTAATGAAAATGAACTTGAAGGACAATGTGATGATAGGGAGAATTCAATGCCCTGAGTTAAGGGCAGAGGTGGAGGACAACAAAAGTTTGTAGGTATAGTGATTGGAAAGGTTGAGAAGACAGTGATAAAGCAAGTTAATGGGACAGTCAGTAAAGGATAGGAAAAACAAGGCCTTAAGAATGGTTACAAGCATGAAGGTGACAAAGAGAAAAAGACAAATCAAAGGGTTGCTAACACTTGTTTTTATGCAGGTGAAAAACATAGTAGTTAGAGGAAAGGTAATAGACTAGTTGCAGGTATGAGAGTACAAGAAAGGGTAAATGCACATGTGGTCACATTCCAAAATGCTAATTATATAGGGCAAGTTGTAATTCCAGTCTATGTGAATCAGTGGAATGGTTTTGTGAACTAGTGGAGCCTTCATGAAGCATGGGGATAGTGGTATCAACAACCACTCATGAGGCATGAGTATTTTCTAGGGGGGTGTACAGTGCAGGAGAACCTACACAACATCATCAATTTTTGATTGTTTGAATGCATAAGTAGGATAATTTTAGTGTCTTTAATTTTATTTTGTCTAATAAGTTCTGAGAGAACAAGCATAATATAAATGGAGGGTGTTTTGTGTCCTAGAAGTCAATTGGAAATCATAGAAGTTGTAAAATGTTGACAAAGCAACACTAACAAACAATTGTAATTTAAGGGACCAACTAATCCAAAGGTTGGTTATGGATGTTGGATTGAAGGTGGTTGTTTGAAAATTATTTAAAATCCTTATCAGGGCTCGAAAGGGACTATTGGAGAAGTTTTGTAACAAATTCATATAATAAACACCACAGTTTTGAGCAATTTTTTGGTAAAAACACTATTTTCTTGAGATTTATGAGTGTTGTACGGTCACGTACAGGTTTTCCATGCCCTAAGAATTTAAGAGAGTGTGTATATATGTTTTCTAATTCACTTTCTTTCTATTTTTTTCTTAATTATTTATTTGTAGGGGGAAACAACAAAAAACAATGACTGACTCAGTTTTGTTGAATCAAGGGTTTGAGGGGAAACTTATGATGTAACAATCAATCCATCTATTGTTTGACACTATATCCTGGTGGATTGATTGAAAAAATGTTAGGATAAGTGTGTAAATTAATTTGGGAATAAGGAGTGATATTTATATGGCATTTTTATGACTGTACTAGGTCTGAATAAGGGTTTTCCAACATGAAAATGAGAAACCATAGAGGGGTTTTTATAAATTAGTGCCTATAAGGACTTTTTGAGGGTCTATTGAGTCTATGTAGAGGTATTGGAAAATTTTTTGGGCATTGGGTCGATTGGAGGAACCACGGAGTTGAGTTTTCCATTAAAACCCTTGGGAATTGCATTCAAAATGAGGGTTTTTATATTGGAAGTCTAATTGAGCATGTATGGTCCTTAGACCCACGAAATATTTTGTTTTGAAACACAAGTAAATATTTTTTTAAGGTTTGGAAGTCTGGTGTGAGAATCTAAGGGTGGTCTCTTTAAAAAAGTGGCCTAATTAAAGGCCTAAAACTGTGAAAAGTCCAATTTTGAGGCACTTGGTCCAAATAAGTTGCATCTAGTTTTCCAATATGTTGAAGGAACCTAAAATGGGTATTTGAATCAATTAATGGTTTTTGGATTGCTTTGGGAATGTTTTGTCAAAATATTGAAAAACCAATGTCTTAGTGCTATAAGGGCAACTTATTGTTAAAAGGTGAGTTTTGAAGATTTTGTTGAATCTAACTTAGAGAATGAATTCAAATGGTTAAGTTGTCATCATATGCATGTTAAGGAACTTTTTCAGGGTCTTGGTGGAGGTTTGTAGTTGTTTTGAAAAATTGAAGGTTGAACCCTTTAAGGGTGAGTTGATGTCTACAAAATTGATTGCATAGTGAAGATGAGTGCTTGGATTAGAATTGAAGTTTCTATTCTTGTGATTGATCTCCACATTTACTTTGTATAAAAAAAAATGGAATCTCTTTGAGCTATGTTCCACCAGATCGATCCCTTAAGGGTCCAAAGTGCAAAATAGCTGCAAACTTCATCATGCTATTACTCAGACACCGTGATGCTTAGAAATTTCTCGTCTAATTATTTATATTGAGTTGGGCCCCTCTACAAAAACCTCTCTCAGTTTTGGCTATCTTGGAGTGGATTTCCCGTGGTGGCAAATTTTCACTTGATGGAAAAAGTGTCAAATTCAAGTTGTGCAAAGTTGCAAAGTGGTGCAACTTTTGCTCTGCAACTCGTGTGACCAAGTGGACTATTAAAACACATCTGAATAGGTATGTTTACGCTAGGAATGGTCCTCTTTCACATTGAAACACGCAAAATCATTCTAAGCTACGTTCCACCAGATTAATCCCTTAAGGGTCCAAAGTGCAAAATGGTTGCAAACTTCATCATGCTATTACTCGAATATTGTGATGCCTAGAAATTTCTTGTCTAATCCTACAGGATCGTGTTGGACCCCTCTACAAAAACCTTTCTTAGTTTCAGTTATCTTTGAGTGGTTTTCCTATGGCGGCAGATTTTCACTTGATGGAAAAGTGTGAAATTCAAGTTGTGCAAAGTTGCAAAGAGGTGCAACTTTCGCTCTACAACTTGTGTTACCAAGAAAACTATTCCAACACATTTGAATAGGTATTTTTATGCTAGGAATGGTCCTCTTTCACACTGAAACACGCGAAATCACTCCGAGCTATGTTCCACCAGATCAATCCCTTTAGGGTCCAAAGTGCAAAATGGCTGCAAAATTCAGCATGCTATTACTCAAATACCATGATTCTTATAAAATTCTCATCTAATTCTATAGTATCTCATTGGGACCCTCTATAAAAACCTCTCTCGGTTTTGGCTATCTCAGAGTGGTTTTCCCATGGCAGCGGATTTTCACTTGATGGAAAAAGTGTCAAATTCAAGTTGTGCAAAGTTGCAAAATGGTGCAACTTTCGCTCTGCAACTCATTTGACCAAACTAAATACTCCAACACATCTAAATAGGTATTTTTATGCTAGGAATGGTCTTTTTTTGCACCAGAACACGTAGAATCACTTTGAGCTACGTTCCATTGGATCAATCCCTTAAGGGTTCAAAGTGCAAACTTCAGGATGCTATTACTCGGATACCATGATACTTAGAAACTTCTTGTCTGATCTTATAGGATCGTGTTGGGCCCCTCTACAAAAAATTCTCTCGGTTTTGGCTATCTCAAAGTGGTTTTCCCGTGGCGGTGGATTTTCACTTGATGGAAAAAGCATCAAATGCAAGCAGTGCAAAGTTGCAAAGTGGTGCAACTTTCGTTCTGCAACTTGTGTGAACAAACAGACTATTCCAATACGTCTGAATATGTATTTTTACACTAGGCATGGTCCTATTTTGCACCCAAACACGCGAAAATGCTTTGAGCTACATTCCACTAGATCGATCCCTTAAGGGTCGAAAGTGCAAAATGGTTGCAAACTTCGGCATACTATTACTAAGATACTATGAAACTTAGGAACTTATCATCTAATCCAATAGGATTGCATTGGGCCCCTCTACAAAAAAAAATCTCGGTTTTGGCTATCTCAAAGTGGTTTTCCCGTGGCAGCAGATTTTCACTTGATGGAAAAAGTGTCAAATTCAAGTTATGCAAAGTTGCAAAGTGGTGCAACTTTTGCTCTATAGCTCGTGTGACCAAGTGGATTGTTCCAATGCGTTTGAATAAGTATTTTTACACTATGCATTGTCCTCTTTCATACTGAAACACACAGAATCGGTCTGAGCTATCTACCAGATTGATCCCTTAAGGGTCCAAAGTGCAAAATGGTTACAAACTTCATCATGTTATTACTCGGATACCATGATGCTTAGAAACTTCTCGTCTAATCTTATAGGATCATGTTGGACCCCTCTACAAAAACCTCTCTTAGTTTTGGCTATCTTAGAGTGATTTTCTCCTGGTGTTGAATTTTCACTTGATGGAAAAAGTGTCAAATTCAAGCTATGCAAAGATGCAAAGTGGTGCAACTTTTGTTTTGCAATTCATGTGACCAAACTAACTGCTCCAACACATCCCAATAGGTAGGTTTACGCTAGGCATGGTCCTCTTTCACACCCAAACATGTGGAATTGATCTAACTTGTGTTTAACTAGCTTGACCCCTTATGATGGCATGCAAAACATTGGAAAAGAGAAACATACAAACGACGGTTGAGAAGTCCAAGTATTCCACACAAAAAGTGTTTGATCATTAGTGTAGAGCACCTTGTTCCTCCATTTGATGAGGAAGGTCTAGTTCAGTGGTTTTAGTGATTATCTGATGGTGAAAGGTTGGTCAATAGGTTGTTGTGGATATTTTTAGCTTGCTTTGTCTTGAATAAGGTCAATTAAGACCATTAGGTATGTTTTAGGGTGACTTTTGGGTCTAGTGATAAAAATGTGAAAATTTCAATATTGCACTAGAAGTTGTCTTTGTACCTTTGAAGGAAAATTTGTGAATTTGTATATGATTGTGAAAGAATGGAGTTTTTTCGATGTAATAAGGCTATTTGTAAGCCATTTGTGTGGGTTTAGAGGTCATTAAATGTAATCATTATGTTGGAGGAGTCTAAAGTTGCAAGTTTGTAAGTTGTTTAAAGCAACAAATTTGAAATGCAACGGTTACTTGTTTTGAAAGTTGGTTTTTAGTTAGTTGAGGGTGTGGATTAGTTAGAGAAGGGTGTAAAACACTATGTAAAGCCTTGAGAGACTCGAATGGAGGTTGTTGATGAAATTTTGGAGATCTAATAAGAATTATTCACACTGTTCTCTATTTTTTAGATTTTTGATACAAAATTGTTGATCCCGTACTTGGTACGATCTCCATCTTTCCTATACGGTCCTAAGGCTAACATGGATTGAAAGAGGGCTGAGTTGGCTTTCTTTTGGTAGTGGTTTGGTGCAAAACCATAAAGGAATAGAAGAGGTCTTATTGTTGAGTCAAGTGAATGTTGGAGTCTTAGTGGGCATATTTGAGAGAAGTTGTGTCAAATCACAACTTGGTTGAGCCACTCTACATCACCAATGGTGCTTTGAAATTTGAAGAGTGATTGAGAGCTTGTTTCTTTGTTAAATAGACCTATTCAGGGGTCTAGGAAAACATTGAGTCCATTTCTTATTTGTATTATAAATTATAACTTGTTTTCTCCCAAGTCCATTTTGTATAGTAGAAATAATATTGCAAAAAGTTGACATATAAAACTTTTGATAGTGACGCATCAAGAACATATTGGAATCTTTTTATGAATCATTTCATGGAATGCCAATTGTAAACATGTTTTTTTCTTTTAGATAAATTTTTTTAGCATCAATCAATTAATATTCAAGACAAATCATGAAGGACAACAATGATCAATGCTAGGGCTAACCAATTAATAATTATACACATGAATAAGTCAAGCATATACATGTCAATAATGGAAGCACAAGTACTCAAAAACACATAAGCCTCAAAAAGTATACACATGAATACATAGTATACACAAATTAATATAAAGTATATGCACGAATACAAGGTATACACATGAAAACACGTAAGCCAAAAAGTATACATTCAAATGCACGTAATTCACAAAGTATACACGTAAGTTGTAAATTATACACTTGAATACAATAACTCATATCTATTGAACCATCAATTTAGAATGCAAATATGGACAGGCATCGATAAAAGATATTTGTATTAACCAAATATCCATGTAGGCATGCATCAATATATGTCGATATAAGTATGAAATATATGTACAAAATAGCCATATAGGCTTACAAGAATCCCATATAGGCATACAATGTCTTGAATATGTCCAATAAAAAATATGTACGAAACTTCCATGTAGGCATACAACAAAGGGCTTTGGAATCAAAAGTCATTGCTCTCCATGCCCTGGAAATAAATTCTTTCCCTTTCCTTTTTGATCAGATGTTGTAGGTATGTCACTCATTTTTTCTATGCTTGAGGAGTGCTCTTGCTACTACTCCTAGGGTTTAGTTCATGGTGAAGTTTTAACTATTACAATAAGAAGTAAACACATGAATATATACAAATTACATTATAAAAAATGATATATTTGACAAAATAATCACTTACCGCCATCTCATGATCTCTCTCCATGAGGGAAATATTCTCACACCCATGCTCAGGCATGCTCAAGCCCTATAAAAACCATACAAATAGAAATTAAACTACGTGAATCAATAATGGTTTCATTTTTCACTAACTAACATCTATAACAACAAATGTAAATTGAAATTTACTAATTTGCCTCATACCTCTCCTATTAGAGCCATCAAGGATTGTATAGTAGATGGCACACCAATCTCCGTTGCCCTCGTCACTTTCATACGTGTTTCGGCTTGCAACATTTGAAAATAAAACAACAAATTATTCAATATAATCAACGATGTGGATATAAACTACACAAATCTATTAAGTACTTGATTCATTAGTTAAAATATTTATTCTATTACCTCTGTGTAGGTTTGAGTAAATCCACTACCACTGGGAAGTGTTCCATCAAAACCTCCAATATTAGTTTGTTCAACATCCAAAATCGCATATTAAATTACCATTCTTAAAACAATGCTATTAACATGCAATAAATTTATAATTGTTTAATAGTTACATACCCCAATGATAGGTGTACTATAGATATAAGTTGGTGGGGGACCGGTGAATCCACTCTCAATATTGTGATCCCGCAATTTTATTAAAATCATAAAACATTTTTAGTTAATCTTGCATTTCAAAATCAAAATTTAATAAATTAAATTCAATGAACATGCACTAACTTTTACTTGACTATCAATGCCATATGCCTCATGAAAAATTTCATCTGCCCTCCCCATCTCCATAGCTACAGATGGATCCTATGTACCAGTCTCTTGAGTGTTAGTGGGGTCATATGAACAAGTATCCCCGCAAGATTGACACACATGTGTTCGAAGGCCACCACTCAAATATTCTCCTGGATGGCCTTGTAGAATAGGGCTGGTATGATGGATGACACTCTGGGTCAAAGTGTTGATCACTTGCAATGTCTCTATGTCAGCACTTTCCTTTGGGATGGAAGGCATAACAATGTGCTCACGAGGTGGCCTAGCGAGAGCTCGTCTGCCTTGCCACGTAGGATCTGGCTATGCACCAAGTCTATTCTGAGCTAACCCCCCATCTCTCCCCTAGAAATCCCTCATATCAAAATAATTTGGGATTTTTTTCAATATGAACTCAGTGTATAGTTTCCTAAGGAAATATTGTAGGACCTCGCAATTGTTGCATGGTGGGTAATCGAAGACCATGTACCACCTATCATAAAATTGGTCCCTAATTTGTTGGTGGTGGCACCAATGGAGAAGAAACCTCTTCGCATTGAGGATAATATTTTGATTTATGCGTGGGTCAGTGAATAATGAGAAAAAATCACCTTTTGTAATTTTTAAATCCTTTGCATCTTTGTATGATAGTTTATTTGCATAATAATCCTAGTCACCTACCTCCTATCTTGCCATCCAATTATTTGTTTGCTAATTAAATCTACATTTTTTAACATAACTTTCAATGAATTTTCTAGGGTCATTCTTTATGTGGTTGAACCATTTGGATCACTCAACTTATTGATTAAATCCTCAATTTTCTTTTTGTTGTTCTCAATTTCACTCATTAAATTTTGTTGAGTGCCAAGAGGGGGATGAGTGATTGGTGGAGGAGGTTGTTGTTGTGGTTGATTTTGATCTTGAGGATTTGGTTGGTCTTCTTGTTGAGGATCTTGAGGCTTTGCACTTTGATTTGCATCTCCTAAAAATTCAAACAAATATATATCAAACTCAACCTAAAACTAGCAAATTCAACCTAAAACTAACTAATTCAAAACAAAAACCACAAAATCCTTACCTCTCACACCTACTTGTCATTGTGGCACCATCTTTGTGAAGAAATAGCAATTGTTGGTGAAGAATTTTTTTGAATTTCTCTTCCCAGAACACGAGCACAAAAATATGGGGGTTTTCGCTGCAGCTACAAAAAAATAGTTGAAATAACAATGACAGGTTTTCACTTTTTTTTTGCTTTTAACAAGCAATAATGCGAGCGCGTTATAACACACTCGCGTTATTGGTTTGTTGTTGCCAAGACTCAAGCTTGGCACAACAAGCCATAATACGAGAACGTTATAACATGAGAGTGTTATAACACACTCACGTTATGGCTTTGTAGAAAAATAATTGAATGGTGTCCATGAAATGGCTACCCATTTCCATGCACCCACCCCTTGTTGAAAAACTTAAGAATACTCTTTCAAAGCTATCCCTATGGGACCTAATTCAAAATTCACCTAATTATCAAACTATGCTTCAAATAGTCTTACAACAAGTTGTGATCCCTCCTAATACAAATTCAAATGATGTGGCAACTCTAATACAAAGACTAAATATAGTTACTGTATACACTAGGTTTCACCAACATGAGATCCCTCCCTTGGAGATGAGAAAGAGACATGATTCCTTCATGATAATAGCCAAATTCAATAAAATAGGAATAAAGAGGACCCATGTTGATAATAGCTCAGCCCTTAATGTGTGCAGTGTGAAACTTTTAGATAGATTGCACATGGAAAAATAAAAAATTGAACCTAAATCCTTATTGATTCGAGGATTTGACAATGTAGGAAAGCAACCGCTCGGTGTGATTAATTTACCTATTACAATTGGAAAGGCTACCTTACAAACCCTGATTCATGATCTTTCATACAATATTCTTTTAGGAAGACCTTGGATTCATGAGATGCATGTGGTGCCTTCGACTCTTCATCGTATCATGAAATTCATCTATAGCAATAAAGTATACCAAGTTGAAATAGACCCTAAACCTAAAATTTGCTTACAAGTTGAAAAATGAAGGACAGATCCTCTAAACAAACTAATTCCAACTTTGAACATAGAACCTATAAATGAAGATAAATAAGAGATAGAAAAAGTGTCAAAACTATTAGAAGATGATTGGGGTTCCTTGGATTTGACATCATTTATGGGTGAATATGAGATCATAAAAAAAGATTCTAACAAAGGAAAAGAAAAAGTGGTAATTTCAACACAAATTTAGTGGATCCCTCGAAAGCATCCACCACAACCAAACTTCTAAAGAAAAGATAACATACACAAAAAACTTTAACGAAACTGACTATCAACAACTGCTGAATCCTAAAGAAATGAAAAAGCTTTATGGAAGAGGTTATGAACTTATGAAACAACTGGGATATAGTGGAAAAGGATGTGGTGCTAGAGAACAAGGTATTCGTGTCCCTATAGAATCTCACATGCAAGAAACGACTAGTGGTCTTGGTTATTTCCCTTCGAAACAAATGAACAATCCTTCATTTAATATCAACACTATTACAAAAGTTTCCTCTAAGGGTATGTGCAGGATCATGATGGACCAAAAAGTGGAGATATGTAAGTGATATGATGGCCCATGTGGCTGACAACCATTTTTTTAATCCAAAATTGATGAAACAAAAAGGGTTTTTAAAGGAGATTCTTAGCTTTCCACCAATATAAATTATGCTTTAATTTGAATATAATAAATAATTATTATTCATTTTCTATTTGAATTATGACTAAAGTCCTGATTGATAGGCTGATTGAAAAATATCTATAGATTTCAAATGGTATCACATTTTTTGAATCCGAAACATGTGCCACATTCTATGCTTTGCATACTATATGATTAAAAAGGAAGAAATGAATTTCATGAAGTTTTGACCAAGATAAAGTGGTCAGACATACGAATTTTTATATTTTTTATAACTTGTAATAAAAAATTCATCATTAATTATTTACTTGGAAAAAAATTATAAAAAAATATGCATCACCTCGAAACGCGAGCCCTCTACTTATATCTAAAATATTATAAAAAAATATTATCATTTTATTATGGTTAGGGTGGTTAGACAAACACCTACTTATTATTTTTTGCCTAAAATTTAAGTACTACTGCAATGAAATTTCAAATTTTCACCAAATAGATTTAAAAAAAAAAAAAAACCTAGTAGTTTAGAAACAAAATTCAATTTTCTACATATTCTATTCTTACATATTTTTGAAATAATATGGATAACTTATTCAAATTTTTATGTCAACTTGCCTAACTTTGGATTTCTGAATTTTCATTGCCACTTAAGGGCATATTTTTTCCATGATGATCCTACACATACCCCTAAGCCAACTTTAACTTTAGTGCATCCTGAACTAATAGAAACTAGTGGTCTTGGTTGTTGTCCTTTGAAAGAAATGAAAGACACAGATAAATATTTGCTTAACATAAATTTCATCACACAAAACAGTAATGTTAATGTTTTGAATTCAATAGATTTTACACCATCATGCAATGGAAAGGACTAAAATCTCACAATCTCATGAGTCTTGTGTAAGTATGACACCTCATGCTAAGCAAGAGATATATTTGATGCAAAATAAAGAAATGGCCTCTACTATTGATCAAGAGAGTATCTTGATGAGACTCCTCCCTGATCATTTGATATCCCTTCCTCCAAGAATATAAAATAAATTTTACTACAAGAGTTCATTTTGCACATATCATAGAGTTAATGGTCATGATACTCATGAATGTAAAGCTCTAAGTAAAAAAATTCAACATCTTAGGGACCGTGGTGCTCCTCCTTGTGTTGAAGCACCTAGTTCCTCTAATTGACACTTATTTTCATCCTATTCAGCTCATCCTTGTCCTGCACTAAGTAGGGGCAATGGGTTAGTTGGCTTTGTTCTTGTATGTCACTTGTCATTGTCTCTTTTGGCTGGTTGATCGCCTTTCATGTAAATATAAGAGAAATCTTCGGATGTGGATGGCATGCCTTAAGTTGGCTCGCACGTGACATACTTATTCATGATGTAGTTAGATTCGAAAAAATATGACTTGGCATAGGGATTTCCAAATAAGCTCTCATGTACTCTTCTACTTTAAAGAAATTTCTCACAACAATGGTGTTAGCAACCGCTTTAAAGGGGGGCATACATTGAAACATGTTTCATTGTGTGATTTTATTTCTTCTTGTGATGCATCCTTTTCTTGGTGGTATCATTGGGTTTGATTTCCTCTGAGAGTGTGATATTTATTTGACTTGTCCTCTCTTGGAGATATTACACACGATTTTCCCTAAAGAAGAGACCTTACATGAACTAATAAAAATCCCTTTGAACATACCCTACATTTTTTATATGGCCGCCTTGAATAACACACTTTGCATGCTTGTGGAACCATCTTGTTTGTTCATGAGTTTCAAGCATACAAATTTTTCCTTGTCTCGTGAAAATCAAAGATAATTCTTGTGTGCTTCCTTATCAAAGTTATTAGGAGGTATAACTTTAGTATGGTTTTGATAGGAAGTCAAATGATGGCATGACTTTCCCTTAGCCACTCATGTGTGTGAGTGAATATCAATCGTGTGTGTATGTTCCTCACCTTCTTGGACTTCTCATCTAGCAAAAAACCTAAATTTTTGTTGCCCTAGAGTGAGTATGCATTTCTCGGACAAACAACTTAGATCTGATCCACATCATGTTGGAAAAACTATCGAGACTTGATCCACCTTTTTTTTTTTTGGTTATTGACATTGTATGTTCACATATCTTATTTTGTTGCATATCATACACCTTGTGTTTGTCCTTTTGTGCTTATGTTTGTTTGATGTAGGATCTTGGATCTTGGGGACTTAGTTACCTCCTTGATCTTTTTATCCTAAACCATCCACATCGATGCACTTGGACCCCTCTTGAATGAGTCCCATTCACCATATTTTCAAGGTTTTGAGCAGAAAAATTTGGGTTTTAAGTTAAAATTTTATATATGTCAGCCCTTGGGATCTAATACATGAGATATTAGATGGATTCCCTATATAAATGAGCTTTAAAATCATTATTTCATCAAGCCTACATGATATGAGGCCAATAAATCAAGGGTGAAAAGAATTCCAAGACTTTACAAGATCATAAAGATAGCATTCAAGGGAAGATTCTTCATCAATTATTGTAGCAATTAAATATCCATCATGTCAAGGTCATCAAGCATCAAAAATTTTATTGATCTAGTGTTTTGATGTAGCATTGAAGGTCCAAGATCAAACATTGGTCTACTCCTATTGTCAAGATCAAGATCTACATCCTTCACGGCCATTTCATGTTGAGTTACAGACTTACAAGACATCATTTACAAGGAATCATTTAAGGTATTATTGTCCCTAATTTATGTTCTTTGTTTCATGTTTCATTCCTTCATTTCATTATCTCATCATTTGGTTTAATTTCCTACAAGAGGTTTGACCAAGGGAAACCCCTATCCCCTAACAATCAACACCTCTCTCTCTCTCTCTCTCTCTCTCTCTCTCTCTCTCTTTGTGTAATTGCAGATCAAGGTGCTTTGAAGACTTGAAGGATCATTGAATATTAGGCTACAAGCTTGGAGAAAGTTCTTGGAGTTGTCTCCCTGTTTGCAAGGTCATAACCATAACTAAAAAGCCACCTACAAACCTAAAATCAGGGTTTTGGATTAAAAAAAAAGTAGAATAGAAAGAGAAGACATTGAGGAATAGATTTTGACTTTGAAATTCGAAAAAACCCTAACTAGAATCATTTTCCCAAATTGGCGAATGAGTCCCAGTTTAGGTGAATTTTCATATTTTTGTAGTTTTGGATACCCTTTTTCTAGAAACATGTTCTTGTCTAGAAACCCTAATCTGGGACTGATTCGCCTAGATTTGCGAAAGAGTCCTAGTAGGCCTAAATCTTAGGTTATTCAATATTTTAGGTCTTCATCCAAGCCTCTATAAGTTTCCAAGTGCATACATTCCTTTTTGTAGCTTTTTGTTTTGTTTCATTTGCATTTCTAGGTCATTTTGTAGGTCATTGCATCATATTAATTTTTAATATTACATCTTGCATTTCATTTGTCTTTCAAAGTCTTAACTTGGTGGTGAACCCCTCATTAGCTTATAATCATCCCCTAGGACAACCCTATTGCAATATCTCTTTCTCTTTTGCATCAAGATCTCTAGGGTTATCCTTGAGTGGAATACCTTGAAAGTGGGTGTGCTCTATGTCCTAAACCATATGATAGCTCTTAATACCCCATTTTCATCATTTCCAAATGGATATGGATCTTTGATCTTTAAACTTTATTTGAAGCAATGCCTTTAATGATTGAATGGATCATGAACACTACATCAACATATTAGCTCCAATAACATGCATGATGCAAGAAGACCTTGAAATGATAATGGGATCTTAATTGCTGCAATAATTCTTCAATAAATATTCTCTTGAATGCCTTGAAATGCTCTTGAAATTCTCTTGTGAAATCTCTCTTAAGGTAATGTGAAAATTTCTAGGTAAAACATAGTGAAATGACCTTATATTTTTAGGTATGTAACATTAATCTCCCAAAATTCAAATAACACAAGATTACATGTGAAAGTAAATTTGAAATTGTTAAAATACCACCAAAAACATAATTAAAAATTAGGTCCTAGACATCTAACCGAGGACCCATTCTCCCATGGGTGAATGGGTCCTAGGTCACTTACCTAGGACGAACATTGCTCAATGAGAAGTGTTATGTTATGGCATTAATGAATGCCAGGTTTCCTCTTTGAAAAATATGATTAATTATTCTTGGATTTGAATTAAAGGGGCCAACTAAGGAAAATTGTCCTCAATTAATTAAGGGAGCCCTAAATAAATGTGAAAGTGTAAAGAGGTACACTCTATAGCATTATATTAACACATAATTAAGTCCATTTTAATTAACAGGGCCCTAAACTTAATGTAAATATGTAGAATACATATTACAACACTAAATTAAGGAATAATTAAAATTCATTTTAATATTAATTCCTAATTAAGTGTGAAAAAGGGATACTTTTTCCTACACTACAAATGTAAATACCTATAACATAATTTTGTTTATTTTTTGTAGCATTCATGAATACTATGATGAGATAGGGCTAATAAATAAAAAATTTGTTACTATGAATGAAATTATTATCTATAGGAAAAATTGGTAAAATACTTTCAATGTTTGGCTACCTATTATGTCCACCTCTGCTTACTTATGTACTCTTAAGATCATTTCCTACAATACCTGAAATTATATAGACTACCTTATGGAAGGATCTCAACAATAGATGCTAGAGGAATAGATTTGTAGAATTAATTGGATAAAGAATCAATGGCAATGGACAATCGTTGAAAGGAATCAATTCAATTACCAATATTATATATGATATTTTCATTTAGTATAAGATTTCAACAATAGATTTCATGATGTTATAGTTTTGAAATATTTAGGCTTGTTCTTGTTTGTTTGGAATCTATATATATGGATATCAATATATTCAACCCTATTTGATATTTAATTACAAAAAACTTGGATGTTTTGGCTTCTACATGCCATAATGCTAGACATTTTATGTTTAGAACACTTTTATATCTAAACCCATCTCATGTGTATTCCATGTAGAGATGAATAGGGATCTAGAATGTAGATGAAGTTAGACTAAAGCTTCCCTAGAATAAATAGGATGGATAGTGATATCCAGATATGCTTCAAAAAATTCATTCTATAGTTGAATGCATATATAACAATATTCTTAACAAGTAGAGAGCGTTAAATGTTCTAGGGGACCTATTTATCCTTGAGAAGGTTAACATTGATCTCATCACATCATGATATGTCTATAAAATATCCATTATGTTGAGGAAAGTTTGTTACAAAGTCATTTTTACATTAAAAAACCTTATTTTGCATAGTACAACAAGTCGCAAGGACAACTAAGTTTTCAATCATTAAGCAACTCTAATAGATAACTCTAATGGATAAAGTTGGTGGAACATGATGGAACTTTACCTCAACCAAGTTTGAAATAAAATTGATGAATATAGAAAGATCCCTACTTTCAACATGCATATTTGGGTGGAAAACAGTTCGGACATCGCATTGTCCTCCCTTGTCCATGGATTTATTGTTCTACCAAAGACTCCTATGACCTTTTCTATTCAGAAATTTTCATGATTTTTCCCCTTACCACATTGCAATTGGTTTTATCCCCACATATCAAAATAGCCTTCTACTTGGCACAAAATAACTCTAATATTTAACACCTTTATTGTTAAAGATCATGCATTTACACTAAGCTAATACATGTAGCTATGATATGTCACAAGGTCATTCAAGGTGCAAGTTACTATGGTGGAAATCTTATTTCTTTTCTACAAAGCCAATGTTATTGGTGCTTATTCATATAAATTTTTTGACATACAAACATATGACAATGTCAATGTCATCTCATGACTGATATATTGATATTGACACAAATGAGATTATATCATATACCTTTTCATTGAGACAATTTCAAATCCATAAGTGAAAAGAATCATCAAGGAGATGGTCACTGCAAGAAACTAGAGTTTTCATGGGTCAAGACATCATCTTGTTTACACAAAGGTGCCCACTTGGCCAACATGCTTTCCTTTAAAGATAAAATGAAATAGACCTTTGGAAAGTCCTTTACTAAATATTAAATAGAAGCAATTATTCTACATAAAACTTAAAACATTTGTGTTGTTTTGATTTAAGCATTAGTAGTTATTTACAATGTGAGCCTTCATTAACTATAAGAGTCCTATGATATAAATTATTGATTTGGTTGATATCAATCTTCTATGTAGAGTACTTTCTTTGTTGTATGATGGGAATATTTTAGACCTTAAGAAATTTCAAAAAAATAGTCTTAAAAACTTTATCTCTTTGGAGTTGTTGACATTTTTTCTTCTCTCTCATGTTTGTTGTTTCATCAATCTAAACTAGTGGAACCTCTAGATTGGACAACCCACGTGGCACCATGTTTAGCCTACTTGAGATGCTCGTTTCGACACAACCTTCCAACCAATCCAGATTACACCTATTTGAAATGCCACAGAGTTCACAAAGTTCTTTCTTTCTTATGCAGCGGAAATGTATTCTCGACTCCAATGCTAGCGTCAGCACTGAAACCGTTGGTAATCACAAACCCTTGACTAGCATCAGCCAATGATCTGAATGTTGGGGCTAATAGCAAGTATTCTTTACTGATAATAAAAGGACCTGATCCTCAGTTACAATGAAAGATGGCGCTAGGGCCACTTGGTATTAACAACAAGTAGGAATCGCTAGAACAACTACCCCTAATAACACGGTCACTCTTCAGAGTCTTGATGACTCCTTCAAGTACCCTCTATTACCTGAGCTACTAGATAGCTCTTGTTGTTTTGAATGCTGATGATTCTAGATGGCTATTGTTGATGCTGATGATCTTCAAAGGAGGAGCACTGTGTTCTCCTAATCGAGCTACACAGTGACTTACCCTATCCATAGCCTACTGTCCCTTTTGCTTTGGGAACAGGCTGACCTCAATGTGGCACTTTGATTGCTTTGCACTATTTGGTACCTCTCTGCAATTGCAACATTCACTGTAGTATGGTCCTTTGCTTTGAGGGCTTGATAACGATTTTACTTGGGTGTAGTGTTACAAATACTTCGAGGATGTATGCTCCCCTATATAAGCTATTAGTATGAATCCCTGACAACTGTAGGATCACACTCAGATTCGGGCCAATCCCCCAATTTCTGACTTTTGCCTCTAACCTACAAGTAGAGCTCACCCAGGTAGCAATCCTTGCACATGGCGTGCTTCCAACCTTAGAGCTCTCTAAGTTTGCAATCTCATTGAGTCCACATTGGACTGCGTCCACATTAGGGTGTCTGGCTTGAGATGGATAGTAAGGCTACCTAGCATCCATGCTAATGGTGTCTGACTTGGTGTGCATGCAGGTCTGGCCTGGTGTGACTTAGGGAACTGGATCTCGGCTCTGATGCTACTAATGAACACTCTGACTGATTTGGGTCACAGATCCACTTACCAGCAAGTCCTCCGTTTGGGACAAGGGTACGAGATCCTGGTTGGAACTGCACATGGACGTGGATGAGAATAGAGCTCATGCATCCCTAGGGTGAACACTCATTCCCCTTACATTCTCCTCCACTTAAAGATGGGCGACGTCCCCAGTGGCTGCACACTCATCCCTTGTGGATGGGTGTGAATAATGCACCCAACTGCTTTGGGGCTTAACTAATTGGTGATTGGCAGTCCTTTTCCAAGAACTCCAAGACTTTGTCCTCGAAATTCCATAGGCTCTCTGCTTTATCCCATGGAGCTTTCTCCCTAGGCTGGCCCTGCCAGTGCATAAGATATTCTTTCAACCTGTAGTTCACGACTTGGCGCTCCCTTACCTCTAACACTTCCTCCACTTGTACATCGGGCCTGTCTAGGACATTTGTTGGCCCTCTGTTGGGAAGATTTTTGTTAGGTTCCACACCATCCAGGTGGTATGGTCTGAGCTGACTCATAGGGAATATGTTGTGTACTCGCATGTGGTTGGGCAACTTGACTTTGTAGGTGAATTTTCCCACCTTGCCAATGATCTTGAAGGGTCCGTCAGAGTGACAGATGACAGCATGGCTCAAGCCTTTTGGTAGTCTAATCTGAACCAAGTCCATTTTGAGGAGAACTTTATCTCCGATCTAGAAGTCTACAACACGTCTGCTCGCATCGGCATACTTCTTCATTCTCTTTGCAGCCCTGACTAAGTGATGGCATGCCAAATCAACTATGTCTTGCCAATCCCTGAGGTGATCTGCTGCACTGGGACACTATCTAAGGTATCCATTGAGAATTGTGTGTGGGGTCAACGACTATTGTCCAGTTGCCAAGTGAAATGGTGAGTACTAGCTTGACCCTGATTTCTGTAGGTTGTAATAGAACTGCACGGAGTCCAATAGCTTGGGCCAATTGGATTGGTCAGAACAAACAAAGTGTCTTGAATAATCTTCCAATATCGCATTGACACTCTCAGTTTGACCGTCAGTTTTCGGGTGGTTACTGGTTGAAATGAGAAGCTTTGTCCACATGAGCTTGAATAGTTCTGCCAAGAATTTTGAAGTGAATCTGAGATCCTGATCACTGATGATGCTTAGTTGGACACCCCAATGTTTTACCACGTTCTGATAGAAGTAATCGACAACATTCTCCGCACTACATGGTGCCTTGCATGGTAGGAAAATTCTGTACTTAGAGAATCTGTCGACTACAACCATGATGCTAGTGTAATCCTTGATGTTGGGTAGACTAGTAATGAAATCCATTGATACACTAGCCCATGGTCGAAATGGAACTGATAGGGGTTCGAGCAGGCCTTGCAGAGACTGCATCACAACCTTGTCCTATTGGCATATGAAACAACTACGGACAAAGTTGTCTACATCCTTTCTCATTTGTGGCTAGTAGAACCCTCTTTCGAGGAGAGAAAGAGTCCTCTTCTATCCTAGATGGCCCACCTGGGCTGTCATGACATTCGTGCATGAGGGCTCTTCTGAGGCTCTAGTACTTGGGAATGTAGACTCTATTATGCGTGAAGACCATGAGTCCTCCTTTATCACTGAACTTGTGGGTCTTTCCCCCTCTACATTGTTTCCATAGTTCTATAGCTTGTGGGTCCTCCACCAAGCCTTGCTTGATGTTCTCGACCATTTCTGGTGAGAGAGTCACCTGACTTGCACGGGGTGCACTTCCATCAGAATCTGACGCTACTTCCATCAACTGTGCTTTTCTGCTTAGAGCATTAGCTACAACATTCTGCTTTCCTGGGTTGTAGATGATCTCATAATCAAACTCTGCAAGGAATTCTTGCCATCTTGCTTGTTTAGGGGTGAGCTTAGCCCGTGTCTTGAAATAGGTTGAAGAGATGTTATTTGTCTTGACAATGATCGGTATGCCCAAAAGATAATGTCTCCAAGTGCGAAGACAATGAACGATACCTATCATCTCTTTTTCATGAGCAGGATAGATTCTTTCCCTATCCTTCAACTTTCTTGACTCATAAGCCATTGGGTGCCCATCCTACATGAGAAAACCCCCAACTACAAATTCCGATGCATCACTTTGAACTTCGAATGCCTAGCTAAAATCGAGAAGTGCAAGCACGGGCTCTATGGTGAGTTTCTCCTTGAGTGTCTCAAATGCCACTTTGCACTTATCCAACCAGTTCCACTTTCGATCTTTCTTGAGGAGGTCTGTCAAAGGGGAAACCCATTTTTTGTAGCCCGCCATAAACTTCCTATAGTAATTTGCCAAACCCAAAAACTTTCGTACTTCAGGAACATTCTGAAGCGGCTCCCAATCTCAGATTGTTGTGAGCTTCTTTGGGTCTAGTCTTATCTTGCCTTTACCCACTATATGGCCAAGGAAGTGGACTTCCTCTTGGGTGAATATACATTTTTCTTTCTTGACAAAGAGTTGGTTCTCATGGAGCAACTCAAACACCTCTGCCATATGGACCTTTCATTCCTCCATATTTTTGTTGTATATGATGATACCGTCGAGATAAACCACTATTGACTTGTCTAGTAGAGGCCAGAACACATAGTTCATGAGAGTGCAAAATTTTGTTGGAGTGCTGCACAGCCTGAAGGTTATTACCATGAACTCATATGACCCATAGCGAGTCACATAGGTCACTTTTTCTTCATCCCCTGCTACTATCTTGACTTGATAGTAACCTCGCTTAAGATCCAACTTGGTGAAAACCTTCACCCCTGCTAGGCAATCGAAGCAGTCCACTATGAGTGGGAGAGGATATTTGTTCTTGATGGTGAGCTTTTTGAGTGCCCTGAAGTCTAAGCACAACTTCAGTGTTCCTTTTTTTTTCCTTTGGAACAACATTGGTGCTCCATACGGAGAACGGGACATATGGATGTACCCCGCTTCCAACAACTCTGCTAGTTGTGTCTTAAGCTCTACCACCTCAGGGCTAGACAATCGAGACAGTGCCTAGGTAGGAGGTCGAGCTCCTGGCTTCAATTCTATTATGTGATCTATCACCCTACACGGGGGGAGTTTTGAGGGTAGCTTATCAGCCATGCAATCCTCAAATTTGAGGATGATCTCATCTATCTCTTTTGGAATGGATGCTTCTGTGGCACCTTCTGTTTCATCCCAACCTCCAAGCAATGCAACTAAAAACAAAGTTTCTTTGTTGTTCTTCTTGGTTGACCTCTTCATGCTTAGAGCTGAAACCACCTGACTATTCCCACTGTGTTTGCGCTCTATCATCTTCACCATGCTTTTCTCTAGAGGGTCCATGAACATTAGAGACTCTAGATGAGGAATCACTGCTACCTTACAAAGTCTCAAAAACTCTTGGGCTAGGATTAAATCAAAGTCATCCATTTCGATGGCCAATAGATCCTGTTTGTTATGCCAAGTTCCTACTGAAGTGGGCACATCCTAGATGACACCATAAATATTCTTTGCTGCGGAACTCACTGCTTTGAATGTGGAACTGGTGCCAGGCAGCGCTCTAAATCCCATGGCTTGGGCTTTCATAGCCGATATGTAGTTGTGGGTAGCCCCTGAATCCACCAATGTTGAGATGCTGCACCCATCTAGATGAACATCCACAAAACACAACCTGTGACTATCCATTGGTTTGGTCGGCTTGGCCTATGATGGACCTAGTGTGTTGAGTGCACCGAGTTGAAGAGCTCCTGTTATGGAGGTCGGTTCATCTCTTTCTACGAAAGCCTCTGTAGAACTTATCCTGACTCGCTCTGGATAGTCTCATGCCCAATGGAGTCCATTATTACAGACAAGGCATGGAGAAGGTAGTAGCTTTCCAGTACCCTTGTTTTTGCTTCCATCTACCCCTTTGGTAGATCCTTTCCTAGATCCCTTCTTGTTGTTAGAACTAGACTTTGTTGAAGTACTCTGTCCTGACTTCGTTGGGTCTTTACTATCCTTCGATGTGGATGGAGTCTTCTTTTTCATCTTTTGCTGATCACCGGACTCTCTGTTCGACTCTCTCAAATTTTTTAAATTTGAAGTGCCCATGTTGAAAATTTTGCCTCTACACACTAAGAAGTGCTCTTGAAAAATCTTCCTAAGTGACCCACTTTGGAGGGTCATAATTTGGAGCCAGTTGGTTTTCATGCCAAACCCCTTCGTTAACATATTTAGTTAACATATTTGAACACGCCTACCATTTTTTAGCTTTGCATGATGTGTTTTGACATAGTTTTGAAATGCAAAGCTGGAGGGTTTTGGGACTGTTTTGTTGTTTGCAAACTCTATCTTGTGAAGTGGCTTCCTGTTTGAGCTCATATTTCACTGTTGGATGATCTTCATGATGAAAGGATTGATTCCCTACATCCCCCCATATTCATATTCTCCATAGTTTGGTTTCAGACCCTCGGGATTAGATTTGATATTTTTTCGAAATCAAAAGCAAATGCAATTTGTTCTACTTTTACATCTACATTTTCAAAACTTTTCAAGGAGGTCAAATTTGACCCCTAATATCTTGTGAAGAATGATGATTGAAGGAAAGACCTCTTGTACACGTTCTCAATGGACATAAATGATCTAATGTTTCCTGTGGTAGCTTCCTAGGATTTGATTTGATATTTTTTTGAGGAGGTGACTTGGTGAGGCCTAATTGGTTTTCAACAGGTGTAGTTGCAGAAAAGTCTGACTCAGTAACTTTGACATTGAATATCTTGAATCTCAAAATCTATTTTTTCAAACCATTTGTTGCACTGCATTCTTTGGTCAAATGTCTATATGCCTGTAAATTTTCATAACTCTGGGAGGTCATTTGACTAGTTTTCCAGGGTGATTCCAGAGCCCACCTGGCTAGTTTTGACCATTGTGCAAATGTGCTAGAAAGAAAATTTTAATGATAACTCACTTCATTTTTTTATACAAAATGCATTCTAAGAAAACCTCAAAGTCAATCGAAGGTAAAACTTGTTTGAAAATGATTTTTTGTAGCTAGGCCCACATGGGGACCCGACATGCTTTACACAATTATGACATTGCTACCGTTGGAAACACCCAATTTTCTTCATTTGGATCAGTTGGGGGAACATCAGAGAACAGGAAAGTGATATCGATCATGATTTTTCAAAGTGCATTAATGTGGCGAAAGTTTTGTATGCAAGACAATTGGATGACAAAGGTGAAGTCTATGATCAATTCATGGATGAGATGTGTTCTTCTCTTGATTTTAGACGTGGTAATACTAAAGAAGAGTGGGACTGTCATGTAAAAGAAGCACGGACCTTTTTAATAGGAATGGATCTCCTTTATGATGAAACTCCAGATACATTGGACAGTTCAAAACATGATGCAAGGAATGTCATACATTCAAATGTTGAACACATTGATCTTATTGATTAGAAGTTAATAATATGATGAAAATAATATATTAGCAGTTCCTTTGCAACCACCTGACATAGATAAATCAAGTAAGACTTGTAGGGATTTGAATATTGGTGGCAGTGCAATTATAGCAGCAATTGAAGATTCTTTTGCTTCACCAAAATTTAAATTGAAGGAAATGTAGAGTAACATGGGTGATCTTGGTGATGTGGCTCAAGCATGTTGACAAAAACAATCCATGCTTTATGGTCCACACCCTCTTTCAATACATCATATCTTCATGGAACTACAAAAAAAAGTTGTCTGAAGGTTAGCAGTGGATAACATAATGGTTGGTGCAACGAAGAAGGCAGTAATTCGAACAACCATGGGATAAAGTCACAACACTTTTTCATCTTGCTAGGTTTTGTGGACAGCTATGTGATAATGAAAAATTAAATTTTATTGGGTAATTATAGTTAGGGTTTCCAAATCTTATGGATGCCCTTTTAGTAGCGTTCAAATGATTTCCACATTATATGGATGCACATTCACATCTTGTGGCTATGACTCAAGATTGAAGTGTGATCCATTTAAACTTGTATGAATGGGGATGCAATCTAAAATGAACGTAAAGCTCATTGGATGCTTCATACATTTTTGGCACATGAAGCAGAGAACAATGAGTGGCCTGATGCAGAAAGAAGCAAATAAGGCTACGCTAAGAGGATCAATGCAGTATTTGTAGGTGTTGTTAAGGGCATATGATGTACGACAATCATCATGATAGTTAAACAGGGGCCGAAAAGACCTATCAAATAGCTTTTTCAGGCATGATATTGAGGAATAAGTTGGGTTCAAATACTCTATTATGAAATGGTTGGTGTAAAGTGAAATATTGATGTTAGAAGTGGAGTAGCCATAGTGATAGCTGAATGGGAATCAATTTGATATTGCAATGCAATTTTTCATAGATACAAATATTTACTACAGGAAACATCTTTGTTCACTTTGCACAAAGAGATTGTAGGTGCTTGTAGTGAAAATGCATTGTGAAAGAGAACACGGATGAGTGTAGATTGTATGATTCCATCAAAGAACAAGTCATCCCCGCTAGCCCATGAGGGCAAGCCCTGATGTCACCACAAGGTCACGGGGAAATGGGGAAAACCAAAGGAGACTGATCAATGGTCATAAATGAGCAACGTGGGTAAGTATGCACCGTCACCCTCCAACCCGCATGAGGTCATGTTGCTGTTAGAGGAGAGCAACGGGAGAACGGGCATTGGATGGAGGACTTGATGGGCCCGTGAGGGATTTTAAATATATTTCTATAAGATTTTAATTGTGTGAGCATTCATTTTAGGTTAGAGTATTAAAATGTTAAAAGGTATGATTGCATGATAAATAAATTTGGGGCGTTCAATTTTTATTTTTTTAAAATTTTAAATATAAGGCATAAGTAAGATAAAATTTTGCCCGATATAGTGATTTTTTTACCATTTAAAAAGGATGTGAGTGAAAACATAAAGTAGTGAGTATGGAGGTATGGGTAAATTTATTTTTAGCAAATAAATTTTAAAAGACCTCATGATTTTTAAATGTGAAAAACTTTTAAAGTTTGTTAGGAAAAGTATTTCAATGGGCTTTAAAGTGAAAAGTAAAAGGGTGTCATGAAGAAAAATCAAAGATAAATGACTCTAATATTAAACCATGAGTATTTGATTTGCTGGAAATAAAAGATAAAGTGCATCCAGGATAAAATATGAGCAGTGTAAAAGTTTTTATGAAGAAACAGAATATTTGTAGCCTTGGAAAAATGGAGAGCAAGTTAAAAGTCTTTCACGGAGGAACAAAAACACTTTCAACAAGAAGAGATAATTTTCATTCTATGGGAAAATGTGGGAGAAGTAAATTTTTTTCACAATGAAGCAGTAAGTTTGCAGCCCGAGTAAAATGGAGTGAGAGACTTTTTCAGTGGAAAAAAACTATTTTCAACGGAAGGGCATAAAGGACGAAGAAGGTCATCATGAAGGGAATATTTTCTGTTAGCGAGCAAGAAAATACAAGATGCATGAACCTAGGTACAGATTAAAATTTCTCTATGAAGTATAGGGAACTTATGGATCAATAGGAGATGAAGATGCCAAATGTCAACTACAGATAGTTTTAGGGCTTCCTCTTCTTCTTCTTATTCTCATTGTTTCTCATTTGTATAAGTTCTAAAATTTTGGTTTAGGGGAAGGAAATAGAGAATGCTTGGATGAGAATTGGGGTTTTACTTACAATAAATAAATATACAGACTTTTATAACAGTGCCAACTAGTTTGAGAAAATCAATGAAAATATTGTAAAAGTTATCTCCATTTTGTGTTCTCAAATTGCATATGGATTAAATATATCAAGGATATGCTGATTTTCATTGCAATATCTTTGTAGTTGTGTGATTTGTATATGGGTTTCTTCCAGTTGAGAATTAAATTTTGTATGCAAATTACTATGGTTTTGAGGGAATGAAATGGATCTTTAAGTATGATTATGTAGTAATATGAGAGGTTACATTTAATGTAAGGCATTAATCGTTAGAGGGCCACTAATTTGAAGTGATTTGTTGTTTAAATTTCCATTCATGAACTTAGGTTTGACTCCATTCCTTAGGATTAGGCCTTGATCTGTGATATTACCCAAATCATTTTCAGAAATAATCTACATCATATTAAATATTTGTTACTTTGGTCCTTTATTTTTGTTGTTTAAGTTATATTTGTTCCATGTATCTTCGTGATACATGAAATATTATAGAGGTTTTATTTGAGATAATCTTACCTAGTAACCCTCTATGTGTTTAAGATGAAGATATCTAATTTATGTGTTCTCAACAATGTTCAATGCAAATAGGATTATGCTTGAACTTGGTAGGATATAAAATACCTATCAGCCATATATCTGAGAATTATCCACTCTCATAGGTTTGTAATTTGTTGCTTGGCATAAGTTTATCATGCATTCAGGCCTACAATTAGTAACACCCTCCTAAGTCCTATGGAGCTGAAAATGCAGAAGGCTTTCATAGTCTTGTTTGTTGACTTTTCTTGTCTTCAACTTGTTGATAGTGAAGATTTCTTGTCCTAAACATTGTATCCCCTAGTTTAGGCATTGTGTTTCTCCTTAGGGTTGAAGGTTGCAAGAAAAATAACCAACAAATTGGTGAATCTACTGGGGAACATCAGAAGATATTGATTTGGATAGAGTCAAGAATTTGGTGAATCTGAACATCTGGTTCATATATTGAGAAGATTTTAGACTTGGAAGTGATTTTGTTCCAGAAATTTCAAAGAATTTATGTGTGACTCTACTGTGGGAGAAGACCAAAAATGAAATTTGTGGCAACTCTGTGAAAAGAGGTGGCAACTCTGTCTAAACAACCTATTGAAGATGTGAAGAAAAGTTCCAAATCTACAAAATTTGTTGTCAAGAAGAAAGGTTAGCAACTACTACAAGTTTCCAGGTATTCTCATAAATTTTAAGAAAGTATTATTATGTTTGAAAATAGTTTATGACAAGTATTCAAGTCTTGATTTTTTTTGGTTCCCTATTGAGTGAAATAGAACTAAGAAAGGGAAAGGATAGTAACACTGAATTTGAATACTTTTGTGATAAAAGTTGCAGTTAGGATTATGTATAAGTATGATTTTTTTTCTTAGAGTTACTCAAGGTGAATAGATCTTAAACATTGTTGAAACCAAATGTTGTATAAGGAAGCTAGGAACTATGTGTATAATAGTTGCATTACTGTGAATTTTTTTGAAAATGCATGCCAAAATGCATTAGTATATGCATCCTTGTATGGTTCCTAGTGCAACCATTGTTTGTGATCATCCCCAACCAGGTTTTCAAAAGGATTTTAACACTGAAATATATAAACCCGTCAATTTCAATGACTTTAATGGTTACCCAAATGTCATTCCATCTAAAATAAAAAATAATACACCAAATTCAATTGTGATAAGTATTAATCGACAAGTAGACATATGCAAGAGTTTGTTAATGTGATTGATGAATATGCTCGATAGATCATGAGGATGTGATCATGAGGCTTTTTGTTCAATCTCTAAAAGGAGATGAAAGAGATTGGTTTTCTTATTTACCGACATCTTCTATATATTATTGGGAGGAGTTTAAAGTAGCATTCATGGAATAGTTTGGTGAAAGGGTTGATCCTATTTCAGTGAGAGACAAATTTATGAGCATTGAGAAAGAAGAGGACGAGTTAGTCCCAACTTTGAATCTCAGATTTTCAAAAGCAATAAGCGATATTCCAAAAATTCTAAGACCAAATGATGCAGTATGTTTGGTTGTGTACTTAGGTTCATTTGATTAAAAAATGAGTTATCTATTAAAAGATAAAGATCCTGCAACATTGCACCAAGCATATCAAATTGCCATAAATATTGAGAATAATCTAAAATATTCAATGTTGAAAGGACATAAGGCTATAAGTGTTGGTTTTCCTAGCACACCTCATGTAAATAGAATTCATGGATTAGATAATAGGAATGGTTGTCAAGATCCTAATACTTTTGTTGTTCTAATTTATCCATCATCACAACATGCAAATCATAGTGAACTCCAAGTTGAACATCAGCAAAATTTGAGCAAAATTGACCAGATATCTTTTGTTCAAGAGTTGTCTAGCATGAAGAGGCATAAGGGAGAATCACCCTGTGATTTATTTTTGAGATTTTTGGATGCCTTGTTAAAACCCCCCAAAAAATTTAGAGCTAAAGATTTAGCATGTATTGATCTTTTTTGTGAAATCTATGATTTTGGGTTGAGTACCTTGCTGAAAGAGTTGAATCCTCATAGTTTTGACCAAGTACTTGATTGGATAAATATTGTTGAAGGAGCCCAACATAATTATGAACAAAATGAAGATAGCAACTATCCTATTGAGAAAAATCAGAACATGATACACAAAAATGAAAAGAGTATATTAGAAAATGAAGATCCATGTTGTATGGATGAGGATATTGATTGTAATGAGCTCAAAAGTAGCACATATGTACATCCATACAACCGTGATGAAGATGAAGATACATGGTATGATTATAAAATAGATATGCATAAAATATTTTCTTATAATATCTTTGGTGATGAGGAAGTAAAAGAGATGAAATATGTCATTTCATGTCATGTTTTGGTTAGTGAAAATAATGCAAGTGTTGCTGAAATCTCATCACAAATCAATAATCAAGATATTGAAGATAAAAGTTCAAACACTCATTCTGAAAATTTTGAGCATAATCTATCTAGTGATGAGTTTTCTTGTGATGAGGATAATAGTAATATCCAAACTGATTGATCCTTTGAGGATTGTGACTAATATTATAAGGATGAATTAGAGATATTTCATTCACATGAAGGATGTAATCTTAAGAATTCTCATGAAGTCACTTGTCCACAAGTGAATGAATAAATTGCATTTGATGCTTACTTGGAATGTAATTCAGGTTTTCCATCAACAAAGCATGTTAATTATGTGAATGATGAAAAATTTAAAGATAAGAATATGTGTGTTCAGTATGTTGATCTTGAAAATAGTGCTAGAAATGATGAAGATGTTGATGAACATGCTTATGACCCCACTGCTCATGACTATATGAAGCGGATATGGAGATGTTAGCTATGCATGAAGAGGGTGATGATGTACTCATGGATGAAAGAAGGATTTCATCATTGAATTATCAGAATGTACATCATGACAAGCACATGGATCTCAAATCAACATTATTACCCATTGATCATGTGAAACAGTTTGATAAATTTTCAAATTGTGTTGATATTGCAAAAAAAATTGTTCTATGTGTAGAGCAGCCAAATAATGCAAACAACGGCGGCTCTCATGTTAGTGAATGTGAAATGGAGTTCTTTGTTGATGTTCCTTATCTTCACAGTATGATTATGGACATGTTTTCATCTAATGAGGAAAGCATTTGTGTTAAGGAAAACAAAGATGCGTGTTCAATTGCTAATGAACAAATTTCATATAACAGTGAGTTTCTAGCACATAGGTGAATATGACTATCAACTGATAGTGCACATGAACTTACTAATACCCTTGAAATTCTTTTTGCTAACCCTATTAATTCTGAAAATGATAGCATTCAAAATGATTCAAATGAAGGTATCGTGGGTGTTGATAAATCTGATTTTTAGAACCTTGAGGCGGATTGCACATTATTTTTGAGGCATGATGTCTTCTCTGTTCATAATCAGTATGAGGGGGTTAGTAAATGTGATAAGACCATTTTTTCATGTGGTATTCATCACTATCATCATATATTATCACTTTCTATAAAATAATAAAATGAAGAGATTGGCAATGATATGGTCTATCTAATTGGGTTGCCATGTGATAGCAAAGCTAATCAGGGAGCAAGTTTCCACTCGTACAAGTGCAGCCTAATACTTGTGTTTGCAGAAGTGCAATCACTCATGTTGTTATGGTGTGACAAATGCAAGCATGGATTGAGGGAGATCAAATCCTTTAAAATATTGGTGGTTGATAGGGGTAAATATTGACTCCCCTTTTTCATTTGGTGGCCTGGGGTCACCAAGTGATGTTGAAAAAATTAAATGACTCAAATCACCAAATGGACTTGGCACTTGGTCTACTCCCTAGAGATCTGGATTCTTGCTATTCATGTAGGGGGAATACATCCCCAGTCAAAGCCACTGGTGGCATTATGTTGAAAATTTTGCCTCTGCACACTCAGAAGTGCCCCTGAAAAATCTACCTAATTGACCCACTTTGGAGGGTCATAATTTGGAGCCAGTTGATTTTCATGCCAAATCGCTTGGTGAACATATTCAGTTAACATAAGTGAACATTCCTACCAGTTTTTGGCTTTCCATGATAAGTTTTGATAGGGTTTCCAAATGCAAAGCTAGAGGGTTCTGGGACTGTTTTGTTCTTTGCAAACTCTCTATCCTACGAAGTGGCAACCTGTTTGAGCTCATATTTCATTTTTGGTTGATCATCATGACAAAAGGATTGTTTCCTTGCATTCCCCCCATATTCATATGCTCCCCGGTCTGGTTTTAGAGTGTCAAGATCTGATTTGATATTTTCAAAATCAAAAGCAAATGCAGTTTCTTCTGCTTTTACATTTGCATTTTCAGAACTCTTCAAGGAGGTCAACTTTGACCCCTAATATATCGTCACAAATGATGATTGAAGGAAATCCATCTTTCACATGTGCGCGATGGACCTAAATGATCTAATGTTCTAGTGGTAGCTTCTGAGGATTTGATTTGATATTTTTTTGAGTAGGTGACTTGGTGAGCCCTAATTGGTTTTGAACAGGTGTAGTTGCAGAAAAGTCTGACTGAGCAACTTTGACATTGAATATCCTTCACCTAGAAAAATATTGTGTCAAACCGTTTATTGCACTGCATTCTTGGGTCAAATGTCTACATTCTTGTCAGTTTTCATAACTCCAGGAGGTTGTTTGACTAGTTTTGCAAGGCAATTCCAGAGCCCACCTAGCTAGTTTTGACCACTGTGAAAATGTGCTAGAAAGAAAATTTTAGTGATAACCCACTTCAATTTTTCATACCAAATTCATTTTAAGATAATCCTCAAGGTCAATCGAAGGTAAAAATTGTTTGAAAATGATTTTTTTTAGCCAAATCCCACATGGGGATCCATCATGATTTACACAACTGTGGCATTGCTAAGGTTGGAAACACCTAGTTTTCTTCATTTGGATCAGTTGGGGGAAACAATCAGAGAGCTGGAAAGCAATACTGATCATGTTTTCTTAGAGTGCATTAATATGGTAGAAGTTTTGTATGTAAGACAATTGGATGACAAAGGTGAAGTCTATGATCAATGCATGGATGAGGTGTGTTCTTCTCTTGATTTTAGATGTGGTAATACTAAAGAAGAGTAGGACTGCCATGTAAAAGAAGCAGGGACCTTTGTAATAGGAGTGGATATCCTTTATGATGAGCCTTCAGATACATTAGGCAGTTTAAAACATGATGCAAGGAATGCCATACATTCAAATGTTGACCACATTGATCTTGTTGATTAGAGGTTAATAATATGATGAAATTGATATATTAGCAGTTCCTTTGTAGCCACCTGACACAGATAAATCAAGTAAGACTCTTAGGGATTTGAATATTGGTCGCAGTGCAGTTATAGAAGCAATTAAAGATGATTTTGCTTCACCAAAATCTAGACTATTCAAGGAAATTTACAATAACATGAGTGAGCTTGGTGATGTGGCTCAAGCATGTCGACAAACACAATCCATTCTTTATGGTCCACAGGCTCTTTCATTCTGTCATATCTTCATGGCACTGCAGCAAATAAGTTATCTGAAGGTTAGCAGTGGATAACATAATGGTAGGTGCGGCAAAGAAGGCAGTAATTCGAACAACCATGGGATAAAGTCACAACACTTTTTGATCTTGCTGGGTTGTGTGGATAACTACATGATAATGAAAAAGTAAATTTTAGTGGGAACTTATAGTTAGTATTTCCACATCATATGGATGCTCTTTTAGCAGTGGTTCAAATCATTTCCACATTATATGGATGCACATTCACATCTTGTGGCCGCGACTCAAGATTGAAGTGTGATCCATTTAAACTTATATGAATGGGGATCCAATCTGAAATGAACGTAAAGCTCATCAGATGCTTCATACATGTTTGGCACATGAAGCAGAGAACAACGAGTGGCTTGATGCAAAAAGAAGCAAATAAGGTTGCGCTGAGAGGAACGATGTAGTATTTTTAGGTGTTGATGTGAACCATGAAGGGCATATGTTGCACGACAGCCATTGTGATAGTTAGAAAGGGGCCAACAAGACCTATCAAATGGCTTTTCCAGGCATGATATTGAGGAAGCAGATGGCTTTGAGTACTCTACTGTGAAATGAGTGGCATAGAGTAAGTGAAATATTGATGATGTAAGTGGAGCCACCACGATGATAGTTGAATGGGGATCAATTTGATATTGCAATGGAATTTTGTATAGATACAAAAAGTTATTACAAGAAACATCTTTGTTCACTTTGCACACATAGATTGTAAGTGCTTGAAGTGAAAATGCATCAGCACCTGATTCTCATTTCTTTGGGCTCGAATGCACTGTGAAAAAGAACATGGATGAGTGTAGATTGTTTGATGCCATCAAAGAACAATTCCTCCCCACTAGCCCGCGAGGGCAAGATCTGATGTCACCACAAGGTCACAGGGAAGCATGGAAGACCAATGGAGCCTGATCAATGGTCATAAACGAGAAACGTGGGTAAGTATGCACAATCGCCCGCTAGCCTGCGTGAGGTCATGCTGCTATCAGAGGAGAGCAATAGGAAAATGAGCATTGGAGGGAGGACTTCGTGGGCCCGTGAGGGATTTTAAATACATTTCTATAAGATGTTAATGGATCAAGCCCTCATTTTAGTTTAGAGTATTAAAATGTTAAAAGGTATGATTGTGTTATAAATGAATTTGGGGCTTTCAAATTTTTTCATTTGAAGCAAGTTTTAAATATAAGGCATGGGTAAGATAAATTTTTGCTCGATATAGTGATTTTTTCACCATTTAAAAAGGATGTGAGTGAAAACGTAAAGTGGTGAGTATGGGGGTATGGGTAAATTTATTTTTCCCAAATAAATTTTAAAAGATCTCATCATTTTTAAATGTAAAATACTTTTAAAGGTTGTTGGGCAAAGTATTTCAATGGGCTTTTAGGTGAAAAGTAAAAGGGCACCATGAAAATAAATCAAAGATAAATGAATCTAATAATAAAGAATGAGTATTTTATTTTTTGGAAATAAAGATGAAGTGCCGCCAGGATAAAATATGAGTAGAGTAAAAAAAATTACGAAGAAACAAAATATTGGTAGCCTAGTATAAAATGGAGAGCATGTTAAAAGGCTTTCATAGAGGAACAAAAAAACTTGCAGCAAGAAGAGATCATTTTCATTGCAGGGGAAAATGTGGAAGAAATAAATTTTTTCACAATGAAGTAGTAAGTTTGTAGCTTGGGTAAAATGAAGTGAGAGAATTTATCGGTGGCAAACAGATATTTTCAGCAAAAGGGCATAAAGGATCAAGATACACAAACCCAGGTGTAGATTGAAGTTTCTTCACAAAGCAAAGGGTAATTATGGATCAACAAGAGTTGAAGATACCAGATGTCAACTACATATAGTTTTTTAGGGCTTCATATTCTTCTTCTTATTCTCATTCTTTCTCATTTGTATAGGTTCTAAACTTTTGGTTGAGAGGAAGGAAATAGAGAATTCTCAGCTGGGAATTGGGGTTTTACTTATAGTAAATGAATGTACATAATTTCAAAATAGTGTCAATTAGTTTGAGTAAATCAATGAAAATATTGTAGAAGTTATCTATATTTTGTGTTCTCAAATTGCATATAGATTAAATATATCAAGGATATGTTGATTTTTCATTGCAATCTCTTTGCAATTGTGTGATTTGTGTATGGGTTTCTTCAAGTTAAGAATTAAATTTTGTATGCAAATTACTATGGGTTTGAGGGAATGAAATGGATTTTTAAGTATGATTATGTAGTATTATGAGAGGTTATGATTAATGTAAGGAATTAATTGTTAGAGGGCCGCTAATTTGAAGTAAGTTGTTTAAATTTTCATTCATGAACTTAGGTTTGACTCCATGCCTTAGGATTAGGCACTAATTTGTGATATTACCCAAATCATTTTTAGAAATAATCTACATCATATTAAATCTATGTTACTTTGGTCCTTTTGTTTTGTTGTTTAAGTTATATTTGTTCCATGTATCTTCATGATATTTGAAAGAGTATAGAGGCTGAATTTGAGAGAAGTTTACCTAGTAATCCTATGTATTTAAGATAAAGATATCTAAATTATGTGTTCTTATAAATGTTCAATGCCAATGGGATTATGCTTGAACTTGGTAGGATATAAAATACCCATCACCCATATATCTAAGAATTATCCACTCTCTTAGGTCTATAATTTTTTGCTTGGAATAATTTTATCATACATTCAGGCCTACAATTAGGAACACCCTCCTGAGTCATGTGGAGCTCAAAGTGTAGAAGGCTTGCATAGCCTTGTTCATTGGATTTTCTTGTCTTCAACTTGTTGATAGTGCATATTCCTTGTCCTAAATATTGTATCCCCTAGTTTAGGAATTGTGTTTCTCCTTAGGGTTGAAGGTTGCAAAAAATAACCAAAATGCAATTCTCTAATTTACGAAATAATCTCAAATAAGAGGTACATAAAAACTAACCCTACTATGAGGTGAGTTTGATCATCCTTAGTCCATATTTTTTCGTTTAAATTGAACACAACACATAATTTTACAACAAAATATATTAATAAATATAAAATAATTGAAGGTAATACACACACCATTAAGTTTGCAAAAAGATTCAATAAGAAGCATAGTTAAAGAAAAACATATAATTTAAATAAAGTTCTTTAATTTTGGGACTTTATTTCAAATTATCAAGTGAATGAATATCTCTTATCAGAAAGTCAATGAACATTTTTTAAGATCTTTTATAAAACTCTTGACTTCTCTATTGACCCAATACTACTTCTTTTGATTTTTTGTTCCCTTTTACTTTGTGGTTGGAATTATGTACAATTTTTTGACATGTGGACAACCTTACATTTGCACTTCTTTATAAGCATCCTCCAACACACATTTTTTTGGCATATGGCTAAGGATTTTGGTTCATAATTGTTGTCATTCATGGCAACCCAAGTCTTGGAGCTGAATGAGCAACACTATTTTGGATCCCATTGGCAGAACATAGTAAAGCACAAAGGATCTAGTTAAAAGGCATAAAAATTGATCTAGTCATTCCACCGAATAGATATTTTGGGTTATGGATCTCTAAGGAAGATCTGTAGAGGCTTGTAGTATCTTGGTTTTGATGTGCACACACTATTAAGTGATCTAGGAGGTACAATGCACTAATTTGTTAATTATCTATACTAAAAGGCCAACCCGACAAAGGTGGATGTATAAGATATAATCAATTATAAGTTTTCATGCTTGAATAAGTTTTATTTGGGTCCCCTCTTTGTCTTAATAGACTTCAGAGGATGCACATAAAGATTTTGTGGTGGATCTGGCCGAGAAGTTAAAATATCTTAATATCTTTTGAAGCCGACTGTTGGATGAATAAATCCTTGATCACGGATATATATATGAGTTTGGTTTTGTCATTAAAAGTGGGGAATATGCATATGTCTGTGTATGAAGTGCGAATTGCAAGATCTAGCAAAGAAGTAATGTGAATTTGTCTCTAAGTGGTGCGAAGAGCAGTAATGAGCAGAGGAGAGTAGAGCGAAGTATAGAACTGGAAAGCAGATCCAGAATCGAGTTTATGAACTTTATCAGAACTTCTACTTGGCATGATCAAATGCTATTATATTAGTTCATCTCTCATATGGTTTTAATCTGAATTATATAGGTAGTAAGCCTTTATATTTTGAGCAATGAGCTCTAGATAGTGCACCTGAATGCAAGTGCATTTCTTTTATAAACACTATACTTTGAGTACTCAAATTATGGATTAATCTCCATCGTGGTTTTTCCCCTAACAGGTTCCACACAAAAATTTGTGTCATAATGTTATGGATATTTACCTTCAATGCATATATCTTTTCTTTAATACAATGATGAAATTATTTTGTGTTTTTGAATGGATAAAGTTTGAATATTATTGAACATTGATTCACCCCCCCCCCCCTCATAGTGTTCCCTTGAGTCCAACAATTGGTATCAGAGCTAGTTCCTCTAAAGAATTTCTGCAGCTTGAGGTGGATCTTGGAATGTAATTGACTCTAGCAGTCTTCAACAACAACTTATGGTAGCTCTTGATTACCTTGATCAATCTAAAGCAAAAATTCAAGAATTGAAAGAAAATCTTAGAGATGTTGAGAAATTCATTCTGTCATTGAAAGATCAGATAGTTAAATCCAGGGTGAAGAGGAAAGACCTTTATGATCAAATACAACTAAAGGAAATCGAAGATATGGATGATGCTCACTTGAATCAAACCTTGAAGGAGATAATCAAAGAATGTGAAAAGCTTGCTAGAGACAATACAAACCTAAAGCATGAGATGGAACCTATGGTGATGAAGATGACTAAGGAGATAGAAGAAAGAAAGAAAAATGAGGAATATATTGCTCAGACCCTAAATGAGAAATTTGATGAATGCAGCAGAACAAGTGGAGAACTTACTCGGTTGGAAGGTGAATTGAAAAGAACCAAAAACAATGAAGAAGAACTTGGTAAGAAAATTACTACGCTTAGGAATGATCTTGTCATTGCAAATGAATATAACAGAAAGTTTAAGATTAGTTCAGTAAAGCTTGATGAACTAACTCGAGGACAAGAGAGTGCAAATGATAAGAGAGGTCTTGGATATGAAAAGGGTGAAATTTCCCGATTAGGTCAGAAGAATTTCAGACAAAACATAAGATATCTGGTAAGACAACCTAAAGCACAAAATTTTAATGGGTATTATTTTTCCTGTAATAAGTTTGGTCATATGGTTGCTCAGTGTAGAAGTAATTTAAGGTCAAAAGATTCATCATTCTTTGGTCAGTGTTTCAAATGCAAAATAGAATGGTCATAAATCAATTGAATGCAGAAATATGTGAAGTCACTCTATTGATAGAAGAAATTTTGAATGCTATGCATGTGGGAAGTTTGGACATATTGCCAATCAATGTAAAATTAGAAGAGTCCAATGGAATGGACAAAGGAACATTGTGTTCTACAATTGTAACAAGCATGTTCATATTGCTAGATTTTGTAACATAGATAGAAGAGGTCCGGTAAATAGAGATAGAAATATATAGAAAAATGATAAAGGAAAAGAAAAGATAAATACGAATGATATCAAAGATTAGATGAAGAAGACATGGGTAAATAAAAGTGATTGTGATGTTAAAAATGGTTTCGTATTGGAACCTCCTTCTGGTAATCCTTCCAGTAATTAATTTGAGGCCATTGGCCTAGGGGGATCTTTTCAAGAAAATATTTTCTCCCTTATCCATAGATGGTACCGAAGTGGAGAAAATAGTCATAAAGGTTCACTCTCAGTATACAGAAGTGTTAATGTTTCCATAAAAGGAAATTCAGCAAATTTGTTGGTCCGCAGAAGATTTTTCTGTCGCAGCCTGAGAAATCAGAGTCTCCAAAAAATTTAGGGAAAGTGCATTTATTGCACATGTGCGAGCTATAAAATTTAAGTCCAAAGCCATCATTTGTCACTTTTTTTTATCGAAGAGAAGAAGGAGAGCACTCAATAAGTGGTTTTCAAAGTAGCAAAAGGGAATTCATCGGCTAATTTATCAGGTACTTCAAATCACTCTTGAATTTTTCATATAATTCGGTGTGTAGTTGCAAACCCTAAAATGTGAAAAACAATGGAGAAAAATAAAGGACTGATCACATTGGATGAGTACAATAGTGCAAAAATCATATCTATGAGGAATCTATTACTTACTGGTTAATTAAAACAATTGAATGGATCCAAACATGGAAATCTGGATATGTGGAATGAGTTTACATACCTTGAGGATGTGGAATTCATAAAATTCTTGATGAATAGATTGTGTGATGATGTGTTAACTTTGGACAAACCTTACATAATCTCAAAAGAAGTAATTGAGAAATTAAATAGATTTTGCAAAGTTGGTGATGTTCCTAAAATGAAATCTATCCAAAACAAGGAGGTAGAAACCCTAACTAGGATAATTGGAGATCAAAGAGCTCTACTAATAGAAAAAATCAAAGATCCTATCATGAAGTATGTTTCATATGGCATAACCTATAAAATATTCTACCGAAATTGAGAAGGGGACACATCAGCTGGTGCAGTATATATTGCTCATAAGATGACAATTGAAGGTCAAGACTTTGACCTATATGGATTGTTGAAAGATCGGATGTTAGAGAATTTCCAGTTGACAAAATAATCAAGGTATCCATTCAGGTTTGGCACTCTAATTACTTATTTGTTTATGTACTTTATGAATTCATTGCCAAAAATCGATAGTGTAGCATGGACATCGAATAAGCCTGTATGCACCCAAATCTTCTCTTATGCTAAGAGTCTGTATAATTGGGATTCAAAATTTGATTTTTTTTGTAAGAATGAGCTTGTGAAATGTGGATCAACCATTATTTCCCCTCTGGTGAGGACAATGGAGATCAGTTCCTCTTTCGGTAGCATTGATAGAAGACAAAAAAGAGGTCAAGAGATTGTTGAATATAGCCCTCTAGAAAGTAAAGTCCCCAAGATTGAAGGAAAAGGGAAAGAAAAGGAAGTTGTGGACATTTTGGATGAAGAATCTGATGAAGACCTTGAGAATCAACTAGAAAATGACTCTGGTGTTGAAAAAGGTGGTGAGGAAGAAGAATATCTATCAAAGGAAAAACTACAACAACTTATCCAAAGTGTAGGTGGTATGCAGAGGATTGCAAGGTTATGGTCAATCAGACTATCTTATGATTAGGACTTAATTCTGGAAGTTCTGAATGCTCATATTGAGAGTTACAAGGTAAGATTTGAAAGTCTAAAAGATATTCTACTTGAAGAAATGATTGAGTGTAGCATAGAATCAATGGGTTGTGAAGAAAAAGGTAGAGAAGAAGGTGAAATTATCTCTCACCTGAAGGAACAATTCAGACTATCCCTTTCTAATATTAAAAATAAAATGAATGAGCTAAGGAATTGCATTAGCTCAGCCATAAATATCTACAACTATTATGTTCATTGGCCTCATGCAGTCAACAATTACAAGGATAAGTTGGATCAAATTGAGATAGAACTAAACGACGTTGGTAAAAACTTTGATATGTCTCAAGATCCAGATGGCATTATCAGAAGGAGAATCCGAGAATTATAGGAAGCTCAAATAAAAATTCAACTGTCCAAGAATGTTCCTGTGGACACCTTTTGGAAGGTAAAAGGTTTAGTTGAATGCAGGCTAGAGCAGTTGGTGGAAATTCTAAAAAATGGTGAAAAATTGGAACAAGCAATCACAATTCCTGAATCTCTCATTGAGATTATCAAAAAAAATTCCAAGAACAAAAACTTGATTATCAGCATTTGAATTGCAATTGATAGTTGGGAGAAGTTTCTTCCGAAAGTGAAGAAAAACAACAAGCTAATTTTCTAAAGATAAGCAGTAAAGTGTTTTCAAGTTTTTGCAATTTTGTTTAAAGGGGAAGAACTATAAGCATATATATGCCAAATTTCTTAAAGGATTGATGATTGTGTCACTTTGTTTTATCACCTTTTTTGGTCAAATTTTTGCAATATGGCATCCCATCTTTTTCATTGATTTCAAAGGGGGAGAGGATGCAGTGAAAAAAATCTTATAAATCTCAGGGAGAGAAAGTGTAGTAAAGGTTTTCACTAAGTGTTGCCATCAATACCAAAGGGGGAGATTGTTGGCATATAGCTAAGTAGTTTGTTTTATAAGTGTTGTCATTGATGGAAACCCAAGTCATGCAACCTAAGCCTTGCATATGAATGAGTACTCAAATTGTGGATTAATCTCCACCGTGGTTTTTCCCCTAACAGGGTTTCCACGCAAAAATCTATGTCATAATGTTATGGATGTTTACCTTCAATGAATATATATTTTCTTTAATACAATGACGAAATGATTTTGTGTTTTTGAATGGATGAAGTTTAAATATTATTGAACATTGATTCACCCCCCCCTCCCCCCCCCCTCTCAGTGTTCCTATGATTCCAACACATTTTATTTTTTCAAATGGAATACATAACAATCAATTTCTAGGTATCCATATTGGTGATACTATTTGTAAGTGTGGAATAAGTAATGAATAAAGTAACAAACAACACTTCTGAATAAGACATTATATTAAGAGAATCAACAATAATCAATCTAATTAAAACATGAAAACTCTTGAAAGCGTCATATTGCTCTCTATCTCCAAATATTTATTAAATCATGGGGCTCTCAGATTTGGTAAGCATTGTGACTTTTAAAATGCCAATCTAGAGAATGAGATGTTGCTAAATGCAATAATCCAACCATATATGATTATGGTTAAATGATAATGATGAAGCTACTATAATCTAAATTGACATGAATATGATAAAAGGAAGCTACAAAAAACTATGATGCAGTCATTATTATGATTACTATTCTAAAATGCTATAATTAAATATTGATAAATGATAATGCTATTGCTAAGATGCTTTGATTGCTCAATTGTTATTCCTGTAGAGTAAGTTTGCACAAATTTGGGGATCCTTTTCCTATTGAAAGAAGTTGTATTTATATATTTCCCGACAACATATTTGTGAAGGGGAAGCAAAGTAAAGGTCTAGATTTGATTTGATAGAATCAATGGTGAAAGATGAAGAAGACTGTTAAGATTATGGAGATTGTTCCTCCCCACAAAAAAAATTGGCCAGATGATAGGAAGAATCAATGGAAGAAGATGAAGAAATTCACCTATAAATTTTTCTCCAATTTGTCTCCAAAATTGCCCGCGAAGGTTGAGATAAATTAAATTAGGCATATCATATCTGATTTGGTAGGTGAAACTATTGAGTGATAAGAGGAAATAGTTGTAGAATATCCTTTAATTGAGTTTTTGGATTTATTCAATTTAGGAAAAAGAAGATATTTAATTTAATAAAATAAACTATAGAAGTCTATTTATTAAATAAATATGGAGAAAGTGTGGTAATTAAATAAAACAAAGTATTAAATATGTTTATTTAATTAGGAAGAAATAATATAATAGAGATTGAAGAATTAAAAGATGAACTACATAAATAAATATTTCTATTTATTTAATAGTAGAATAATTAAAGGTTAATTAATCAAATAAATCGTATTTAATTAATTAGATTATCTAGACCATTTTTAGGTCTATACATTTTGCTCCTCTTTGAAGTGGTGTGTTTACGCATTGCTTCAAAGAAATTTTTGTTGCTCCTGCTAGTATTGACAAAAAAAATCAGTATACCTCATACGTTGATTTTCAGGTGATGATGGATATATGCCCCTCGGGAGATAAATTGATGAATTTTTTGATTTTTTAGATTTTTTCAAAATTTTCATGATTTTCTGATGATGTGATAAAGATTTGATGATGAAATAATTTATCTCTCGAAAAACAGTTTGAAAGATGCCCCTATGATGAAATTTGAATTAACCTCCTTTGAAAATAAATTAACTAAATGCCATAAAAATAACCTTTAATCACTCTATAAAAAAGCCAAAAAGGGTGATTTAGAATTCATTTGTGCATGTCGAGTTTTCAAATTTGAGAGAGAGTGATTTGGAGCCATTTGGAGCAAAAATGTCAATCCCCTACCACACCTATCGTTTCAAGCATGTGCATCAACACAACTGCCCGATAGCCTACGGACCTCTATTATGTACCCGTGAACCTCCTCATTTTTTGCGTTTTTCATTTTTCATGCATTTAATTCAGATTTTAAAATTTTGAATTCTTTTAGTGCATCTTAAGCCTGCAATAGCCCATTTAACTTTTGTTTTACCGCATCGACCAGAATAGTGCATAGATTAGTTGTTTTAGCGCATCAACAGGATGAAATAATACATCTGAGTTTTAGTGCATAGGTCAAATAGTGTTGCGCATTAGTAGGCTAAAGTAGAACATAGGTTAGATGAAATGACGCATTTGATGTTATAGCGCTTTGACTTTCTGAATTGGCACATTGACCTCCTACAATGGTGCATCCAATGTTTTAGCGCATTGATCGTCTGTTTTAGCACATTGATTGTATGTTTTAGCGCATTAAGGTGTTTTAATGGTGCATTGAATATTGTGGTGCATAAAAACATTGTTTTATCACATTCAAGTTAGAATGATAGAGTTTGTCAAGTTTACCCTTGATTTTGTCAATTTCAATTGTGTCAGTCCTTGATTTGATATGATTGATGATCTCAATAGAGTAGATGATGTTCAACCTCATGATAGGCGAGGTTTGATGATACATTAACAACAATTAACCTCATGATAGGTGAGGAAAAATTATAGTTTGATTGATAAACCTCATGATAGGCGAGGTTGATTTGATTAATTGACCTCATGATAAGCGAGGTACAATTTTTAAGATTGTTGATTGACCTCATGATAGGTGAGGTTCAATGATGATTGCTCATGAGATTTGATCAAAGTCTCACCAGAATTATTTAGATTTGATAGGATGATTGATGTTTGATGAATTGACAAAGATTAATGACATTCAATATTTCGTGATGATAGGAGTCATTGACGAACCTACAGATTCGAGAGCGGTTTCCTAGGACTTTCGATTTGATACCGCAACTAGTGCAACCTAAGACAGTAGTGATCATGTGTTGTGGTTTGTCCTCTCTCTTAGATATGCCCCAGATCATGATTAATCGAGGTCTCTTGAAAACCCTAGTAGAGAGGTGGCATAGCGAGCATAATACCTTCCACCTTCCTACTGGGAGATGAAAGTCACTACTTAGGATGTTTGGCGGATTTTGAGGATTCTTGTTGTTGGTGAAATTGTAGTATATGATTCTTCGGAGTAGGGCGGGATTGATGCTCTAAGAAGAGTATTTTAGGATGATAGGATTTTTGGATAAGAGATTCCATGGTGTGAGATGGTGGATTCCTATGCCACCCTACCTTCAACACTTGTTGGTTTTATTGGAGGGCTCCTTTGTCTTGATCGCAAGTCAAAGGGACTTTCTATTGGTTGGGGTTGTGCGTTGGAGAGTATGATTGTACATGGTACCAGATATGCATGGGGCATGTGTATGCTTGCTCATCTTTATCATGATTTTCATTTAGTTGTCTACCTTTGAGGTCACAGTTTGTCTATAGGGGTTACATTACTATAGGTGTGGGCATGGGAACATATAGTTGTTACACGTCTAGTGATGGTGAGACAGCGGCCCACCATGAGGCCATATGTGCAGATTTACGTAGGTCATCTTACTCAGCCTAGACTAGGTAAGTTGGAGCATTTGAGGAGAGTGTTAAATGATGTTGAGGCTGTCACATAGCAATCTTATCTAGATTGTGAGCATTGGGATGATGATGATATTCAGTTTCCATATCTCTTTCAATCAATGTTAGTGATTGGTTAGACTCATTGGGTTTTGGAGAGATTTTTGTTTAGGAGGGTGCTCATGCAATATGGTATTATATAGGGCATTCCCTAGGGTGTTGCTCATTATAGCCGTAGTCAGATAATTTTCTATAGATTGAGGACCCTGTCTTTCATATGATGTTGTCGTTCAGGAGTACCAGGGTCTACAACCTTTAGTTTTGGATATTCGTCTTGATTTTACCAAGGCTCTTATTACAATGGATTATGAAGAGTATCTGGCTCTACATCCCTTTCCATGGATTACCATTCCTGATGAGCTAGTGCCATTACCTTATGAGGAGGAGGTTGGTGTTGAGAACAATGGTGAGGAGGAGGGTAGTAGCGATGATGAGGGGGATGGAGATGAGGAGGGAGATGATGATGGTGGTGATTATGAAGGAAATGGTGATGATGGAGGAGGTGGTGCAGGTGGGTCGGGTCCAGCCATAGATGTGTAGAATTATATGGTGCCTCAAAGAGGTGATCACTGATAGCTCCTACCGAGCAACATGTGCATATTGGGATACCTTCACAGCATCAACAGACTTAGATTGTGAGTTTACAGGTGCAAGTTTAGACCTAATAGGGGCAATTGATATAGGCTCAAGGTTTATTGGTCTAGACACATAACCAAATGCAGGCATAGGCTGAGGCTCACGCACAAAATCTAGCTCAGGTACAGTGATAGTTGGTAGCCACTCAGGCACAAATTACCTCATTGACAGTCAAGAGATATGTAACTAGATAGGTTGCAAAGCAGGCACAAATTACTGTTGAGAGATTATAGAGATTGGTTGATGGTAAATCTGTGGCTGATTATATGAGAGAGGTTCTTCATCTAGGTCAGGAGGAAGAGTATTATAGAGGTAGGTACCATGATGCAGTTCCCTCCTAGCAGAGAGTTAGCTATGGTCAGTCTTGATCGGGGATGACTCATTCTAGGACTATGAGCAAGGGTGTGACTCAGCCTCTTCCTTGAGACCCAAGGGATCCTGGTATGTCTAGTGGTGGAGGGACTGGTCCAGAGATTCCTGCACCATCTAGAGCTAGCAGCACATAGCTGCATGATTGTACTTTCTGATGTATTTTGAGACATGATGTATTCTCTGATTTTTTTATTCATACCCTCTTTTGATGTTATATCTCTTTATATTTCAGATGTCATTGTATACTTGGCATTATGTTTTTGAGCATTATATGATATGTGGCAGATTTATTGATCTATATGATTCTATGATGGATGCATTTATTATCACGATGATATGCAATCATTTTATGATATTGTGATTTATGATGTCCAAATGTGATTACATGAATAATGATGGTGTATGGATGCATGATGTATGTAGTTATTTACATGGATCGATATATGTATGATGATGTTTATATCTAAATTGCATTCAACAATGTAACCATATGCATGATTATGGATGCGATGTTTCAATGATAGATGAGTAACACAAATATATGATATAAGAAATGGATGAATGAATGATGACTATAATGATACTTTTAATGTATGTTTTTATGATATGATAAATGGATGAATCAAAATACATTTAATATAGATAATTTTTTTTGATACTTTTTTTCATGCAATTTTATGATGTGATGCACAAATGAAGAAATGACATGATTAATACAAATTATTTGATGAAATGTATGAATGATGAAATGCTATAATAATGTTTTCTAATGTATGCAATGGAAATGATTATGCAACTATATGGTAATGATGATGTTTTTGTTAATTTCAAGTATACTCAATCCATTAATAAGGAAAGTTAACATAAATGCAATCTAAGTAATCATGCAAAAGCACATATGCAAAAAAATTCACCTTAATAGTCTTTTTATCATGCTTTTTATCATAATTGAGCCTTTAAAATGTTGAAAGTGAGTACAAGCATCGATGGTATGAGTTATACCATGATGACCTGAGTACTGCTTTCATGATTTCTGATATTGCAAGTGAACACAAGCATCTAGGTATAATTAAACCAAGATGACCTAAGAATTTCTTGCATAAACAGACAAGAATTAATCATTATAGTGTGTGAATTCATAATGTCATTAGTGATACTTTGTGGAGCACGTCTCACAATAATTGAGATAATAAATAATTAATTCACAAATAGCAGGCAAAGAAAATATCATTCTCCTTCATGGATTCTCTAGTTCAATATATCATCGAGTTGCTCCAAATAAATGATAACAAAGATCAAAGTACAAAAATTCAACTTTTGCTTAATGTATTTCAATCATTATTCAGATTAGGTCATCCATTTTGATTTTAGTGTTTAATACGGATGGTTGATTGAATGGTTTGGATGTTTGTTGTATGTTCAATGTTGGATTTTCCTATGATCATTGTGTTTGTTGTGTTTTTCATATTGGTGTTTGTCTATTTGATTAAGCACAAAGCTTAATGCCCCTAGTGAGTTCAAGATTTTTCCACCAAGCTAGGGTGAGAGATGACCACGTTGCAATGATATGATGTTGAATGGAAATGGTGGTGAAAGTGAACGACCATGACATGCCTCTAATAGATGGAACTGCTGGTTTAAATCACAAGTAGTGCCTGTTTCTAGGTTTTCACTACCTGTTTTTATTACACTTTTTCAGACTTTATGATTTTTTTTGTATTTTTTTGTCACCAAGACGCCTATTTGCCAGGTTTTCATCAAGGCAACCATTTTTCTAGGACTTGAACCATGCACTAGTTAATTCAAGTGTAGAACTTTCTGAGATGGACATTGTTGATAGTTTCATCCAATAGATCCCCTTCAGGTGTAGATAGTTGATAGGCTCCAAATCCATAGACTGATATGACAACAAAAGGACCTAGCCAGTTAGGTTCAAATTTTCCTTTCTTTTCTCTGTCATGTTGATTTCTAGGGTTTTCCTTTAGGAACAAGTCACCAACTTGTAAGACTCTAGGCTTTACCTTGTGATTTTAGCTTCCAAACATTCTTTTTTGTCATGCCTTCAAATGGTTTACAGCGTGTTGATGACGTTCATCCAACAATTCCACTTCTTGTAGTCTAGAGATTCCATAATCCTCATATGTAATTATACCCTTCAATGATACACAGAGTGATGGTATTTCCACCTCAATAGGTAGGATGGCCTCTGATCCATATACCAATGCATATGGTGTAGCACGCATAGGTGTTCTGATGCTACTTTGGTATGCCCACAAATCAGGGTTTAGTTGATTATGCCAATCACGTCTAACATCATTGACCATTTTCTTTAGAATTTTCAAAATTGTTTTGTTGGAGGCCTCTGCTTGGCCATTTCCTTGAGGATAGTACGATGTTGAAAAATGATGTTGGATATGAAACCTTTCACATAGTTCTTGGACATCTTGATTTTTAAAAGGTCTACCATTGTCTGTGACAATGGACTGGGGTATTCCATACTAACATATGAGGTAATTCAGTATGAAAGAAGAATTTTTTTTCCCTGTGATTGTTGTTAAAGCAACCTCTTCTATCCACTTCGTAAAGTATTTTGTGGCTATGATTATGAAATTATGTCTATTGGATGAAGACAGATTAATCTTTCCTACTAGGTCCAATCCCAATTGAGAAAAAGGCCATGTTGAAGTAAATGGATGCAATTATTTTGCTGGTGTGTGGATTAGGTTACCATCAATCTAACACTTTTGGAACTTCTTAACAACCTAAAAGGACTCGTTCTCCATATTCGGCTAGTAATACCCCAAAAAGAGGAGTATCTTTTCTAGAGTTAGTCCACTTGAATGAGTTCCAAAAATACCTTCATGAACCTCACGTAAGGTTTTCTCAGATTCGTTATCTTCTAGACACTGGATAAGAGTACCATCTAGACCTCTATGGTAAAGTATGTCAACAATTAAGGTATGTCATGTGGTTTGGCGGATGAAGTTGCGTTTCTGGTTTCTAGAAACATTGGGAGGAAGGATATTGTCCTTTAGGTAAGCATAAGTCTTTCCATAGATTGAGGATTCAACATCAACTAAATGGCATATGGTTTGAGATTCAGGACTATCATAGGTAGGATTAGACACTTGTTCTACCATAAACTCATAATGACCACATTTTTCTAGTATTTGTAATAGAGAAGAAATTGTCACCATAGCATCAACAACCTTGTTTTCTGCTCTTGGAATCTGTTCAAATTTTATCTCCAAAAAGTACTTTTTAAAATCATCTACCATTATTTTATACGACATTAATTTATCATCTTTGGTTTGATATTCATCATTTACCTGATTAATGACATGTTGTGAATCTCCATATACTTGCATCTATGTGATGAGACATGATGTATTCTCTGATTTTTTTATTCATACCCTCTTTTGATGTTATATCTCTTTATATTTCAGATGTCATTGTATACTTGGCATTATGTTTTTGAGCATTATATGATATGTGGCAGATTTATTGATCTATATGATTCTATGATGGATGCATTTATTATCACGATGATATGCAATCATTTTATGATATTGTGATTTATGATGTCCAAATGTGATTACATGAATAATGATGGTGTATGGATGCATGATGTATGTAGTTATTTACATGGATCGATATATGTATGATGATGTTTATATCTAAATTGCATTCAACAATGTAACCATATGCATGATTATGGATGCGATGTTTCAATGATAGATGAGTAACACAAATATATGATATAAGAAATGGATGAATGAATGATGACTATAATGATACTTTTAATGTATGTTTTTATGATATGATAAATGGATGAATCAAAATACATTTAATATAGATAATTTTTTTTGATACTTTTTTTCATGCAATTTTATGATGTGATGCACAAATGAAGAAATGACATGATTAATACAAATTATTTGATGAAATGTATGAATGATGAAATGCTATAATAATGTTTTCTAATGTATGCAATGGAAATGATTATGCAACTATATGGTAATGATGATGTTTTTGTTAATTTCAAGTATACTCAATCCATTAATAAGGAAAGTTAACATAAATGCAATCTAAGTAATCATGCAAAAGCACATATGCAAAAAAATTCACCTTAATAGTCTTTTTATCATGCTTTTTATCATAATTGAGCCTTTAAAATGTTGAAAGTGAGTACAAGCATCGATGGTATGAGTTATACCATGATGACCTGAGTACTGCTTTCATGATTTCTGATATTGCAAGTGAACACAAGCATCTAGGTATAATTAAACCAAGATGACCTAAGAATTTCTTGCATAAACAGACAAGAATTAATCATTATAGTGTGTGAATTCATAATGTCATTAGTGATACTTTGTGGAGCACGTCTCACAATAATTGAGATAATAAATAATTAATTCACAAATAGCAGGCAAAGAAAATATCATTCTCCTTCATGGATTCTCTAGTTCAATATATCATCGAGTTGCTCCAAATAAATGATAACAAAGATCAAAGTACAAAAATTCAACTTTTGCTTAATGTATTTCAATCATTATTCAGATTAGGTCATCCATTTTGATTTTAGTGTTTAATACGGATGGTTGATTGAATGGTTTGGATGTTTGTTGTATGTTCAATGTTGGATTTTCCTATGATCATTGTGTTTGTTGTGTTTTTCATATTGGTGTTTGTCTATTTGATTAAGCACAAAGCTTAATGCCCCTAGTGAGTTCAAGATTTTTCCACCAAGCTAGGGTGAGAGATGACCACGTTGCAATGATATGATGTTGAATGGAAATGGTGGTGAAAGTGAACGACCATGACATGCCTCTAATAGATGGAACTGCTGGTTTAAATCACAAGTAGTGCCTGTTTCTAGGTTTTCACTACCTGTTTTTATTACACTTTTTCAGACTTTATGATTTTTTTTGTATTTTTTTGTCACCAAGACGCCTATTTGCCAGGTTTTCATCAAGGCAACCATTTTTCTAGGACTTGAACCATGCACTAGTTAATTCAAGTGTAGAACTTTCTGAGATGGACATTGTTGATAGTTTCATCCAATAGATCCCCTTCAGGTGTAGATAGTTGATAGGCTCCAAATCCATAGACTGATATGACAACAAAAGGACCTAGCCAGTTAGGTTCAAATTTTCCTTTCTTTTCTCTGTCATGTTGATTTCTAGGGTTTTCCTTTAGGAACAAGTCACCAACTTGTAAGACTCTAGGCTTTACCTTGTGATTTTAGCTTCCAAACATTCTTTTTTGTCATGCCTTCAAATGGTTTACAGCGTGTTGATGACGTTCATCCAACAATTCCACTTCTTGTAGTCTAGAGATTCCATAATCCTCATATGTAATTATACCCTTCAATGATACACAGAGTGATGGTATTTCCACCTCAATAGGTAGGATGGCCTCTGATCCATATACCAATGCATATGGTGTAGCACGCATAGGTGTTCTGATGCTACTTTGGTATGCCCACAAATCAGGGTTTAGTTGATTATGCCAATCACGTCTAACATCATTGACCATTTTCTTTAGAATTTTCAAAATTGTTTTGTTGGAGGCCTCTGCTTGGCCATTTCCTTGAGGATAGTACGATGTTGAAAAATGATGTTGGATATGAAACCTTTCACATAGTTCTTGGACATCTTGATTTTTAAAAGGTCTACCATTGTCTGTGACAATGGACTGGGGTATTCCATACTAACATATGAGGTAATTCAGTATGAAAGAAGAATTTTTTTTCCCTGTGATTGTTGTTAAAGCAACCTCTTCTATCCACTTCGTAAAGTATTTTGTGGCTATGATTATGAAATTATGTCTATTGGATGAAGACAGATTAATCTTTCCTACTAGGTCCAATCCCAATTGAGAAAAAGGCCATGTTGAAGTAAATGGATGCAATTATTTTGCTGGTGTGTGGATTAGGTTACCATCAATCTAACACTTTTGGAACTTCTTAACAACCTAAAAGGACTCGTTCTCCATATTCGGCTAGTAATACCCCAAAAAGAGGAGTATCTTTTCTAGAGTTAGTCCACTTGAATGAGTTCCAAAAATACCTTCATGAACCTCACGTAAGGTTTTCTCAGATTCGTTATCTTCTAGACACTGGATAAGAGTACCATCTAGACCTCTATGGTAAAGTATGTCAACAATTAAGGTATGTCATGTGGTTTGGCGGATGAAGTTGCGTTTCTGGTTTCTAGAAACATTGGGAGGAAGGATATTGTCCTTTAGGTAAGCATAAGTCTTTCCATAGATTGAGGATTCAACATCAACTAAATGGCATATGGTTTGAGATTCAGGACTATCATAGGTAGGATTAGACACTTGTTCTACCATAAACTCATAATGACCACATTTTTCTAGTATTTGTAATAGAGAAGAAATTGTCACCATAGCATCAACAACCTTGTTTTCTGCTCTTGGAATCTGTTCAAATTTTATCTCCAAAAAGTACTTTTTAAAATCATCTACCATTATTTTATACGACATTAATTTATCATCTTTGGTTTGATATTCATCATTTACCTGATTAATGACATGTTGTGAATCTCCATATACTTGCATCTATGTGATCTTCCTGACAACTACCACCTTGATGCCAATGATTAGTGCCCCATATTTTGTTATGTTATTTGTACAAGGAAGCATAAGTCTATAGGACTTTGGTATGGTATTTCCTTGAGGTATAAAAAACATAATTCCCGCTCTTGACCCACGTTGTGTGTATGACCCATAAAAATAAAGTCTACATTGTTGCGTTGTTAGAGTAAAAATGTCTACATCAAGAAACTCAATGTTCATTGGATGATCATCGGATAATCAAACTTTAGCTAATTGATCAAAAATCACTTAACATTTGATGGCTCTCCTATCCACATAATGGATATCAAATTCACTTAAGATCATGATCCACTTGTCTAGTCTTCCTATTAAAGCAGCCTTGTTGAGTAAATACTTTAAGGGGTCAATCTTTGCTATGAGTTTTACAATGTGCGTTAACATGTAGTGCCACAACTATTGGATAGAAAATACCACTACCAAACAAGATTTCTCAATGAAAGTATAATTTATCTCATAACCATTCAAAGTCCTATTGATATAATAAATAGCTTGTTCCTTTCTTGCAGGATCTTCCTGTGCTAATAGAGCACCCAAAAGAAATTTATGTTGTTGCTATGTATAGTAATAATGGTATGTTTTTTGTAGGCGACATGAGTATGGGTGGTGACATCAGATATTGATTTATTTGGTTGAAAGTTGTTTCACATCCTTGATCTCATTTGAAAGAGACATTCTTATGTAGAAAATGATTGAAGGGATGACTTTTGTCCGCTAATTGGGAGATAAAACTCCTGATTGATTTTAGCCTACCTTGTATAGAACTTAGTTGATTGATATTGTTTGGTGGTGGAATTTCCATTATAGCCTTGACCTTCGCGGGATCCACTTTGATACCCTTCTCGAAAACTATGCATCCTAGGAGTTTTGCTGATGTAACACCAAAGACACATTTCTTAGGATTTAATCTGACATTGAAATTCTCTAATCTGGTAAAGATCTTGTCCAGGATCTCTAGATGCCCTTCTCTGGTATATGACTTTGCTAATATATCATCCATGTAATCTTCCATAAAGGTATGCATCATGTCATGGAAGATGGTGGTCATTGCTCACTGATATGTGGCCCCTACATTTTTCAACCCAAAGGACATGACGTTCTAGCGAAATATTCCCCATGGACATGTGAATGTTGTTTTCTCCTAATCTTCTGGTGCTATCTTGATTTGATTGTAGCGTGAGAAACCATCCATTAGTCACAATATGGCATGAATTGTTGTTAAGTCTACAATAATGCCAATTTTTGGTAAAGGAAAATCATCCTTTGGGCATGCCTTGTTAAGATCCCTGAAGTCAATACATATTTTGATACTATTGTCTAGTTTAGAAATAAGTACAATATTAGAAATCCACTCTGCATAATCAATAGATCTGATGAATCTTGCATCTAAAAAATTTTTCAACTATGCCTTTACCAACAAGGTGATGTGTGGATGCATTTTCATTAGTTTTTCCTTCATGGGTTTTATTTCAAATGATAGAGATAAATGAAGCATTAGGAGATCTAGATCTGAACCTAGCATATCAGAATAATACCAAGAAAATTTTATGTGTCTTTCCTCAAAGAATATGGTGAATTTAGGGTTTTTTTGTTTGTCATAAATGCTACCAGATTTAGAGTCTTTCCTTTTTCTAGTTATGCTGATAGTAATAGATTGTGTAGGCTCCACCAATACTAATGATATTTCATAATAGTGCTTTGGAAGGGTGTCAAATCTCCCATATTTTAGTGCCTCAAAGAGGTTTTCAGCATCAGACGCATTCTTTATTTTTACTTTCTTGAGACCTAATGCTGCCATTATATGGTTTTCACCATTAGATCCATTATTCCTATTTTCAATTTTGCAACTGGAAGATTTGAAACCCTCCTGTCTAAATGTGTCATTATGATATTTATGATCAGAGCTTGTTTCAGGGTGATCACAACAAAGGAAATTAACGATAGTGACATCATTCACAAAGATGGGTACATTGATAGGTTCACTTGGTTCCCAATCGATAAGTTCAGGATGTATTAAGGGTAAAAATTCATTAGATTGACTAAGGTCAAGGGTAGTGAGGGTTCGAATAGCTATGTTGTCAAGGTTTTCAATAGTGATGTTGAGGTCTATGATATTATTTTCCTCCCTATCATCTAGCTCACTCGATGTTTTTCCATCCTCACTTAAGTCATCGATATTTTATGATTCAAATACAAGTGGTCTAGTCCCTGAGATTCATCCCTCCCTGTGTGTGGGTGCATACTCTTTTATGATGTCAATTTTTATGTCTATGTATGATACTTCAGATAGAATATCCCACTCATACTCATTAGAATTTGTTTCAGAATGATCTCTCATTTAAAGGATTCTTTCAACAGCTTTATGAGTCATTTCTTGTTTTGTTTCCTCTATATAACCCAGTCTTGTTTTGTCCTTTGACTGAAGTGTGAGAGGTTGAATGGGTTCTATGATTCCTTCCTTTCTTTTTCCAATAGGTCCTTGTCCTTCATACCCCATTTTCTCTAAGATAACTTTTCCTTTTCCATACTGATTTGTCTTTATGTTTATATTTGTTGATGTTGATGCTTCTTCATCTTTTTTGAGCCAATTAAGGATGGCCTTGTCTTCTGATTCATCTTCTGGAGTACCTGATTTTACAAATCTTTCATCCAAAATTGTGGTAGTTTTTGATGATTGTTGTGTTATTGTTGATGGTTGCCCATATGACCTTGGAGATGGTAGTAGTTGTGAAAGATAGAGATTTCCCAATGGAATATTCTCCCATGCCTTTTTCAAATTAATTGGATCTTTTCCTGAAATTGTTATGATAGAGAATTCAGGTGACCCTCATTGTTTAATAATGTGGAATCAGAAACACTTGTATATTTTGATTGGCCCTTTTTCTCAACCCACTTGGATACAAAGTTTAGTTATCTTTCACTATTGGATGAACTAGAAATGATTTCCTCCCTATTATGGGGCACAAAAGTGTCTTGTGCCATTTTAAGCGTGTTACAATATTGGGGATTGTTGTAATTAGCTGAAATAGTGACTTCTTGTCCATTAATAGGAAAATTTAAAAATTGATGATAAGTCAAGGGAACGGCTTGCATTTCATGAATCCATGGATGTCCCAAGAGTATATTATATGTTAGCTCTTTTTCTATCACTTGGAAACCTATATTCTTCATAATTGGTCCTACTTGAATAGGCAACACGATCAACCCTTTAAAGGATCTCTCTTCTTCATCATAGGCTTTTATTGTGATTTTCCTTCTAGTATCAATAGCATTATCAGAATAACCTAGTGCACAGATCAATTTTAAAGTGCAAATGTTTAAACCAACACCACCATCTATTAGGACACATTTAACATAGTGTTTATGGATTAAGACTTCTATATGAAGTGTTGTATTGTTTGGATGATTAAGTGATACATCATCCTATTTGGAGAATGATAGACAATGAGGCATGGTTAAATGTCTAACCATATCTTGAAATTGACAAACATCCAGATTATTAGGTACTGTGGTTGGCACAAGAGCTTGATCCAAAACCTCCTTATGGGATGATGAGATTTTAAGGAGTTCTAATATTGATATCTTTGGTGGTATTTTTTGTAGTTGATCAACTATGTTGTATTGATTTGAAGGGGGAGTAGTGGTTTTAGATGCAACTCCTTTTAATATTACCTTGGATTTCCCCCTTGTTGTGACATTGATTGGTTGGGAATCTTGTGTCTCTGATTTTTATGACATTAATTTGATTATTAGATGTGGTCATATTTGGGATCAAATCTAATGGTATGATGTCATTGGTTCCAACATTATCAATTTGATTATAAGCGACAGTATGAAATCTCAACCATAGAAATACAAAATATTGTGTCATCATAAACATAGTTTACATTTTTACCTTTGCAGTTTGTAGAAGAAGATTCCCCCTTTTCATAATTTGGTAAAGGATTCTTAAATGCAGCATGATCATTGTTGGTTTGATGTCCTTCTATGAATACCTTTTTACTATCAATCAAATCTTGGACTAGATGTTTCAACTGCATATAGTCATTTGTTTTGTGTCCTTTATTTTTATGAAAGTCACAATAGTCTACTTGATTCTACAAAGATGGTTTTACTTTTGGTTCCCAATTTCTTGCTTCAAGTAAGGTGATAAGTCCATTCGCAATAAATTCTCTCATTGTTGATTCTAGTATTTTTCCCAATGGTGTGAATCTTCGTCGATTTGATATGATTACATTTTAGATTCTCCATTGTTCGGATTGTTGTTTTGATTCACACTTTGATTGATGTTTTGGTCATTATTTTTATTTCTATTTGCAGTAGTTGTCATCAAATTAAATATTGGTTTCGCATTTTGTGTGTCATTTGTAGCATCATTGTTTCTAGTGTTTCTATTCTTTTGCCAAAACTTATGTTTATCATTGTTGCCATAGTGATTTGAGGAATTTGTATTGTTTGATCCTTCATTGTAATTTTTTATCACCCCTCTTTTGACCAAAGCTTCTTTGATCTTGAGCCCATTTTTAATCACTTTCTCAAATGTAGGTGGACATTGTAGTTCAATCCTATAGCTCATGTCATCAGTTAAGTTGGCAATGCATAGTTCCATCTTTTCTTCTTCAGGTATAGAATGAGGATATCTATAAAACAACCTTCATCATCATTGTAGAAATGAGAGGAATGTTTCACCTTTCTTTTGTTTCATGTTGTAAAGGTCTTTTATTGTTACCACATGTTGAATATTAAAGGAAAATTGTGAGATAAACCTATTGACTAGTTCTTCAAAAGTTCAAATCCATGGTTATAGTTTAGAGAACCATTCCATACATTGACCTCCTAATATCCTTGGAAATAACCTCATTAGATAAGTTTCCTCTTGTGAAAATTCTAAACTCATGGTTCTAAATTCCCTCACATGGTTAATTGGATTTGTTTTACCATTGTACTTGTCATATTTTGGGAACTCACAATGTCTAGGAAATGGTATAATGTCCACACTTGGATCAAAAGGATAAGGAAAAATATCTTGTAATGAGTACTTTTTTGTGGTTCCTTTTTGCATATCCTTAAGTGGGTATGTGCAGGATCATCATGGAAAAAACAGGCCCTTAAGTGGCAATAAAATTTAGAAAATTAGAGTTAGGAAAATTGATGTAAAAGTTTGAATAAGTTATCTATATTATTTCAAATATATGTAATAATAGAATTTGTAGAAAATTCAATGTAGTTTCTAAACCACTAGGTTTATTTTAAAAAATAAAAAATCTATTTGGTGAAATTTTGAAATTTCAGTGGAGTAGTACTTAAATTTCAGGGAAAAAACTAAGAAGTAGGTGTCTATCTTACCACCCTAAGCACAATAAAATGATAATATTTTTTTATAATATTTTAGATATAAGTAGGGGACTCATGTCCCAATATGATGCATTTTTTTTTTTTTCCAAGTAAATAATTAATTATGACTTTTTATTACAAATTTCAAAAAATATAAAAACTCGTATGTCTAACCACCTTAACTTGGTAAAAAATTCATGAAATTCAATTTTTTTTTAATCCTATAGTATGTGAAGCATAGAATGTGATGCATGTTTTGGATTCAAAAAATGTGATACCGTTTGAAAGTTATAGATCTTTTTCAATTAGCCTATCAATTAGGACTTTAGTCGTAATTCAAATAGAAAATGAATAATAATTATTTATTGAATTCAAAGTAAAGCATAATTTATATTGATGGAAATCTGAGAATCACCTTTAAAAACCCTTTTCATTTCATCAATTTTGGGTAAAAAAAAGTTGTCAGCCACATGGGCCATCATATCACTTAGATATCACCACTTTTTGGCCCATCATGATATTGCACATACCCAAGTTGTTGTTGCATGTTTTGCATTTGATGTGTTAGTGTCACCACTTGATCTTTGTTTTATGTGTTGTGTGGTTCAATTTCAGCTGCTTTAGGTGTTTCTTTTAATCGATTGATATCAAAGTCTTTTGGAAGTTTTGCACCTAGCTCATTTAGCATCAAAAGGTATTTTTCCATAAATTTATGGAAATTGGGATCTTTTTGTGTTGTTTGAATTTTCTCTTGGGTTATTTCATTCGTGTCATTTTGGTGGAATCTGTGAAAGGTATTTTCTTCAGCCATGGTGTTTGGTGTTTCAATTTCCTTTTCTGTAAGTTTATGTCTTTGTAACCTTGTCGAAATTGGCATACAAGTTTTTTTAATTCTCACTAAACTTTGATCTTTTTGTTTGGATGAGTGCCAAGGGTATTAACTTAATTCAAATAGAATGATAAATTCTATTGATGAGACTAAGCTAAAATCTGATTATTTTATTTTATTTCTTGATTGTAGGATGACAAAATCCTAAAAAAGAAACTTAACGTAATAATCTAGAATTTGTGTTTGATGGTTTAGACACTTTAAGGTTGCAAGATCTTGGTTTAATTTGATAAATTTTGACTTGTAAGGTCCTATTTTTTTCAAGTTTAAGACACTACTTGGACTTAGAAATTTTTTTTGTTCTGACAAAGATCCAGGTTTTGATGTCAACTGTTTGATATCAGTTTCAAATAGCTCTCTATTTTCTTGTTTTGTGGATGTACTATAACAATATGCGCTAAAACAGATTGTGGATGTGCTAAAAGATATGGTGTATGCACTATCAAACATGGTCTATGTGCTAAAACAAACTATGGATGCACTAAATTGGAAGTTGTGAGGATTTTCAGAGTTTTATCCATTTGTTCGAGTTTTTCTCAGTAAGATGATTAGCTCCAAGGTGTAATTTTATAAGCAATGAAGATAGTGGATGAGTATTTTTCTTGTAAATCTCAGATTTTGATGATCTATTTGGATGATACCTTTGAAAATAACTTCACACTTTAAAACTAGATTGTAAACAATTGTTTCAGATTCTATGCATTAAACATGTAGTGAGTGTTCTAGAATCTAGTCTGATTCTTTCAATTTACATGGGTTTTGACATAAATACAAACAGTTCAAGCATTTTTCTTCAATTAGGTCACTTAGAATATCACAGCCCACAGCTTGCAACTATGTCATCTCACACAACCTTGTCACCCCCTAGAGGGTGCCCATGTTTTTGCCTTTCCCGAGTCTTAACCAAAGTTGAATCCTCCACTTTTGGCTAGGGGCTCTAATAGTTATAGGGTGAGTGTCTTGGGGGTAGATTCTTCCCTCCCCTTGCACTGTGATATAAAAAGTGTTTGGAAATTGACACAATTGGATTCTACACTAAAGTTCGTAGATAGGGTATCTATTCACAGCGAAAAATGATAAACTCCCTCAAGAGACCTCCCAATCTTTAGAATAAATATTTTGGGGATGGTTATCTTGCATAGTTCCATTGAATTGTGGGTTTCCCCAAATTCACTTTTGATTATAGTGGGCTAGAAAACCTAACTTTGGTTGTTCCCACTTAGGTCATTCTCATAGGGTGAGTACTTTTTCCCACTATAGCAGGCCTTCTAAAGGATTTAATAAAGCATAAAAAGTGATTCTAGCATTTTGATCACCCATTGAAGGGGAGAGCATAGGCCTATCACTTCAACCATAGTAGACAAGGTGTTCAATTAATCCTTAACTTAATCTAGATGCACTATTTTAAACAAAGGAAAAACAATAATCTAAATTAAGTTGTTACAAACACTATTAATAATTTATGTGAATTTTGTCTTTGATCGGCTTATGTTTTCCAGCAATTGTCTTTGACAAGTGTATTTCACACCTAGAACACATAAAACAATGATTAGAGTTCAGATTTTTAAAATTATGCAAAAGTATTCATGCACCATAACGGTTATTAGATGCACCAAAAAAAAATGTCAAACCGTTAAAATAACAAATCTATGCACTAAAGAAATTGATGGATACACTAAAAGAATGTATCTATTCATAAGTGACCCTCCATCATTTATTCATTTGTTACTTTAGATAGATGTCTCTATTCTTGTCCATGGGGTCTATGACTATCTTTGGATTACCTCATATTAATTGTTTGTGGTACTCTTCATTATTAATTATTTGATATAGCACTATAGGATGACTAATTATACCTACACTTTATCTCGTAATGATGAGTATTGTCTTTCGTTCTTCTTTTTAAGATAGTATGGCCCCAATTTCACTAATTTCACTTTCTAATTCTTGTTACTTTGATTTAATTTGGCCTTTATTTATTGATCTAAATTTAAGAAAGGTTGTATATATTTCTATTGGAAAAACCTATAGAGCCTCATCCTTACATTAGTGATTCTTTACTAGTGGACATTCTAAGAATTATAGTGTTATTGTAATCAATATACATTCTAGAAGCAAGGTAGAAAAAGGTGAGGATATATATTTTCTTGAGCAAGTGGAAAAGTAGTGGAAAAGTAGTGGAGAAATATTAATTCTTTGTCTGCTATGACAAAGTTGCACAAGCAACGACCACGAAATGAAGTCATTTCTATCACATGATCTCTCTTGTTTCTATATTCTTCTAGAAACATATATTCTATTCATAATAGCTAAAAGGAAAAAAATGCACTTTCTTTTTTGGCTTTGGTGAAGATCAATTTATTTTTTTAATAGTATTTTAAACATGTGTTTTATTTTGAATTTGACTTATTTAAAATCCAATTGGTGTAACCATTGCACCTCCTTTCAGCGCAAGTGCTAGTAAAATTATAGGTAGAATACAACTTAGTATATGAGTGACTTCTTAACTTTATAAGATAGGAGATAAATAATTTTATTTATTTTTTATTTTTTAATGATAGGAATCGAGTAGCATGACCCCCTATAAACTGTAGTGTGCCTAGTAAACTTTTTAACGTGACCGACGGTGCTGACACGACATTCCCTCCCATATCATGGGGGTGGGGGAGACTAGATCTCATGACCAACCTCCTGGAACGTGAAAGGTTTAGCCAACCGAGCTAGGGAACCTGCCCTAGGAGGTAAATAAAATTTAAGAAATATAAAGTTTTTTTTTTTATTTACAATTTTAAAATATCTATTTATTCTTAGGGCTTCCATAACATCATAATAGTTATGGTCTTACAAACGTAAATTTATTAAGAACTAATCTAATGTTAATCAATTTGTAAACATTATTTTTAATATTGAGATTTTTTAATCAATTCATAAAAAATATTTATATTTATTATTAAAAAATGTTAAATTGTATTCAAGAAATTTTTGATGCACATTTGGTATTGATTGGTTGGAGAGGAGCAATAATAGAGAGGCAGATTTACTTGCCAATATTGCCCTCTTACCAAATGATGTAACTTTTACTAGCATTTCAAAGGTTGAAGTGGAAGTTAGACCTTTAGTTCCTAAAAACATAAAGAACTAGTAGGTTTTTAATAATGATGAGGATATCTTGAGATTCCTCCAATGTGTTGATGGATATGAGGTCAAGAAATTGATTTTGGTGCCTTTGTGGAGGAAGTTGATGGTAAGGAAATAATATTTGGAAATGAGATAATCCAATTGAAAACTAATAAGATTCCAAAGGGATTAGTTACATTAGAAAGGGTGTTTGATGGCCTTGATAGAAGCAATTCTAAGAAAATGTCCACCCACAAGGAAGATTTGGAGGAAGTAAAGCTTGGTACAAAGAGTGCTCCAAAAAAGGTCTGCATTGGCAAAAAGATGAAACCCCAAGTTAAAGAAATTATGATTTCTTTATTGAGAAAATATAGACACGTGTTTGCATGGTCTTATGATGATTTGATGGCTTATAGAGAAGAGTTATTTCAGCATGAGATACCTCTAAAACTAGATGCAAAGCATTTCGGGCAAAAGAAAAGACCAATAAATCCCACACTACAACCTAAGATGCAAGAAGAGCTTATGAAATTAAGGGATGCTAGGATCATCAATCCCATCATACAATCATCGCTGGTTTCCAATATTGTTATAGTTAGAAAGAAAAAAGGTGATACTAGGCTCTGTGTTGATTTAATAAACTTGAATGTGTCATCATTGAAGGACAATTACCACTGCCTAACATGGAAGCCATGTTACAAAAGGTAACTGGTTGTGAGTTTTTATCTATGATGGATGTATTTTCAAGCTATAATGTCTAGGTAGTAGTCAAAGAATTTGATTAGTACAAGACAGATTTTACAAATCCGTGGGGCACATATGTCTATGTAAGAATGTCATTTGGGTTGAAAAATGTAGGGGATAGCTTTCAGAGAGCCATGGATGTGGTATTTGTTGACTTCATAGACATTTTATTAGTTTTTTACCAAGATGATCTGACTATATACAACAAGAAAAAGAAAGATCGCTATATGTATTTGGAGAAAGTTTTTAAGAATGCACTAGAATATGGGATCTCATTAAATCTCAAAAAATATGTGTTTGGGGTCAAGGAAGGTAAGCTCTTGGGTCATATTGTGTCCAATGAAGGAATAAAAATTTATATTGAAAGAGTGGTTGCAATGGACAAGATTCCACAACCCAAGAATGTCAAAGGAATTCAATCATTCTTTAGTCAGATCAATTTCTTAAGCAGATTTGTAACTAAATTTGCTAAGATTGTCAGACCTATTTCTAAGATGCTAAAGAAGGGAAAGAAAGTGATTTGGAGAGAGGAGCCTAGTCAAGCATTTAAAATTATAAAGCAAGCCATAAAATATGATCTAGTATTGAAATCTCCAATTTTTTCCTAACCTATGCACATCTTTTCTTTTGCATCTTTTAATACAATTGTTGTTGTGTTGCTACAAAAGAATGATGAGGGCTTTGAACAACCCATTTCATTTTTTATCAAATATTTAGAATTCATTGAACTCTAGTTTGACATGACTGAGAAGTAGGCCTATGCATTAGTCAAGGTTGTAAATAGTTTCAGAACATACCTAATGGGAGTTGTAGTCATATATTTTGTTCCAACTGCAGTAATGAAGGATATATTCACTCAACAAGAGACCACAACTCAGAGGTGTACATAGATCAATAGAATCTAGGAATTCAATATTGATGTTCAAGTCACAAAGTTGGTGAGAGGGAAAGGTCTAGCTAAGTTAATGGTTGAAACCAACCATGAGGCAAAACAAGTAAATTAGGTTGAATGTGTAGAAATTGCACCTATCTATGACATGCAGACTTGTGGTTGGTATAGAAGAATTGTTCAATATTTGTAGACCATGTCATTTCTTGAAGTAATGGCTAAAAATGAGAGAATAACCTTGAAGTTACCGTCTATTAAGTATGTCATGATTGATAATGAGCTTTGTTGGAGGAGCCCTGAGGGTGTGCTACTCAAATGTGTTGATAGAAAACAAGCATTGGAACTTATGGAAGAGATGGTTAATGGTGTATGTGGTGGCCACTACATGGCTAAAACAACTACTCACAAAATTTTGAGGGTAGGTTTCTGGTGGCCCTAAATTTTCCAAGATGCTCATAAGTTTGTTAAGACTTGTGATGCTTGCTAAAGATTCTTAGGAAAGTTAGAGTTTTTCAGGGAATTTATCACTGAGACCCATTTAAGTTCAAGCCCCTTTCCAATAGTGGGGTATTGACTTCATTGGTGAAATATTTGAAAAATATAGTGAGGGAAACTCTTGGATTCTTGTTGTAATTGATTATTTTACAAAATGGGTGGAAGAAATCCCCACCAAGAAGGAAAAAAAGAAAAATGGTAATTGATTTCCTGATGAATAACATCTTAATCAAATTTGGAGTCCTTGGAAATATTATCTTTGATAATGTTATGTTTTTTAGATTAGATGAGTTCAAGGATTTTTGTGACAAGCATGGAATACAAATAGCTTATTCTTCCAGTTGATATCCTCAAGGGAATGGTCAAGCTAAATCTAGTAACAAGAGTTTGATTTAAAACATTAAAAGGGTGATTGAGAAGAATAAGAAAGCCTAGGTTTCAAAGTTGAAGATTGCACTGTGGGTAGATAGGTTTATTGTTAAGAAAGACATTAGAAACTCTCCATTGGTATATTCTATGGTTTAGATGCTAGGCTACCTCAAAAAAACTCACTAAAAATCTACAAGTTTGTACAAGAATATGATGGTGACATATGTGATGAAATGCAACATAGGGTTGATGCCTGGATACAGTTGGATGAAACTAAAAGATAAGCTCATGATAAAAATAAAAATATGCAACTACAAGTGAAACAACTATATGATAGAAGGGATTCTACCAATAAATTTGAAGTAGGAAGTATGATATTGATGTGGAATGCAAGAGCTAAGGATAAGGGAAAGCATGGAAATTTTGAAGCGTTGTGGATAGGCCCTTATATAATATCAAATACACATGGGGAGGATTCATACTTTATCTAGAGTTGAACTACCTATACATGGACAGTTCTTGAAGCCATATTTCTCATGACATATGTTCTTTTCCATGTACATTGTAAAGTCCTGTAAATTTTTTACATAGGTTTGGTTTGGTTTGGTTTGGTCTCCTTACCTTGCCTGGGTGGGTCCTTGGTTTTTGGGTGTCCTTGTTCTTGGTATACTTCAACCATGAGATCTGAAATATCACCATGCCTCCAAGAGGCATGCATCCCTAGTCGGAGCCACTAGTGGAACCCTCAAATTTTTCATTTTCCATTGATCTAAATGCCTTTATTTGGGTGGATTCTTGGTCTGAAACAAAACAAGGGCTTAGGGTTTTATACTATTTGGTAGGTTTTACTTAGCATATTTACTTGTCTTCTTAGTCCATGTGTTTTGGTCTAATCCTTCATTGACTTTTTATGGTTGGTCTCTAATCAGTTTAAAACAACTTAAGTCTTTTGCATCCATGTATTGACCAAGCCCTTATACCTAAGGTTTCATGTTTTCCCGTTGCATAGTATTTTTGTATTACTTTGGTCCAGGGTTTTAATATTTTGTAGAGTTGGGGCTCTGAAATATTTATCTTATATCTATGGTTCAGTGAGGTCTTAAGTTCTATTAATTCTCCTTTCCTCATTTTCCCTAGATGGCCCCTCTTTGAGAACAACCTTTTAAGCATGTGCTCATATACCACCACTTAAATTTGTGTATTGCTTCTCGTTGAAACCTTATTACTCCTTTGTTTTATTTTTGGGATGGGCGATGAACTACTTTTTCTTTTGTGTCACATATCATTGTAAACTTTTGGCCTTCTAATTCCACTTATGTAATGCATGATGGCTTGGGTTATCCTTGTATCACTACTATCCTTCATATTGTTGAAGTCTTTGTATTCAATAGATCTTTACCATGACACATGATGGCATGTATTGTTCCTTTGCATCATGCTAGTCCTTTACATCATAGAAAACTCTTCGTCGCTCATTTCATTTGAGCGATGAGTGATAAGAGGGAAGCTACCACTAGTTATGATTGTGCCACTTGTTAGTATCTTATGCCATTGCCCATATCACCTGTCATAGAAAGTATATTCACTTTCATTAAACTACAACGATGAGCAATGAGCTTAAAAATCTTTTTTGCATTGTGAGAGGTATTCACATTGTCAAACTGTAAGTGTAACTTTGAAATATTACAGTGACAACCAATGGGTGATGGGTGAATATTCTAGTGAACATTCCCTCCATCAAGGCTACTCTTTGCATCTCTCTTCCAGTTGATAAAGTGATAAAATTATAGTGATGAGCGACGGTTTCATGAAGACTATTGAGAAATGTAGAGTGGCTACATGGCATTTTTGTAAGGTATCATTTCCATTTTAAAGAATGATTGTGGAAAGAAAAAGGTGATGATTAAGGAGAACCTTTGATGATATTTTAAATCAGAAAGATCAATGGACTGAACTCAAACCTAAATGGCTACATGTTAGTTTTCTCATGCGAGCATTCTTTCAGACATTGATGGTGAAGATGATCCATTTCTAAGCTTTAAAGGAGGTATTTGGTCACTCTCTTTCACAATTCAAATTATTTGAAAGTAGAAGAATTGGTAAAGTTTAGAAAAGAGGAGAAGGCAAGCTTCAGGTGAAGAGAAGTCCAAGAGAAAACTGTTGGTTTTCTCGGGTAACTCAATTTTATACACCCCTATGGGTAATTTTATAGCACTTAGTAGTTTGAGAATTGGGTGAATTGCTATGGTTTGGAATTATAGTTGCTATTCTCTATTTGAAAAGTGAATTGTAGTTTTTTCACTTAGGGTTTGGGAAGTAGGATAAAATTTGTTGAAATTAATTCTAAATTATTTTGAAACCCTAGTTCTATAGTACCATGCAAAATGAGCGAACCTAGTTAGTTTGCTGCACCTGAGAGAAAACCTAAGCAGAAAAGGGTTAAAAAACCAAAACCCCAGGATGAGAAAACTAAGCTAGAAGTGTTTGAAGCATATACAAAGAAAAGGAATGTGAAGAGAGACTACTCTAGGTTTATGGAGGAAGCTTCTAAAGATTTGGCTTCAAAGGTCAAACTTGTTAGGAAGAGGAAAATTTGTGAAGGTGTACTAAGAAGCCATTTCCAAGACTTGGATTATGGGTTTGGTGATGTTGTGGTGCCATAGAGTGGCTGGTACTTATTTCTTTATGCTTTCAATAGAATATTTGCTAGTCACCTCTAGACTTATGATATTGGCAAGCTAGTTTTCCTAGGTTTTTTTGTAGAGGTGGATTTGATTTTGGAGTTGGCTAGATACTATGACCCTAATGATAGGGTAATCAAGAGATTTCCAAGTGGGGCTCCCATGTTGGATATTACAAGGAGCCAAATTATTGATGTCTTCAATCTAAATCCCTCTACCATTGAGTCAATCAAGTTTCCTGCCTTGTATAATGAATATGATCAAAATAAAGTTGGTTATAGAAAGAATGTTCTACCATGGAATAGAAGGCATGACTTGAACAAGAGAGGTGCACCATTTGGGCCTAAGGATTTTGAGTCTTTTGATTGTGATGACTTTGAGGATTACTTTAAGAACACAGATTATGCATTGTGCCAAGTTTTTCACAAGAAATTTGATATCAAGATGGATGTTTCTTTAATGGTGACATGGCTATTAACATATAGAACAAGTATCAAAACTAAACCTTTGATTATGCTTCATATATAGCTGATCAACTTCATTATGGTTTGACAAAGTTGAAGGATACACAAAATCCATTCTCATGTAGAAATTATTCATTATTGATGTAGATGTTGTTGTGGAGAGGAAAAAAAATATGGAGGAATTTCATGAGATTGAGAGAAAGGGACATCCAGGACAATGAATTACTAGTGCAAATTTGGACACATGTTTGGGATATACACTGTCTAGATTCCAATTATGTTGCATTCTACGATAGTTTCAAATTTTGTGTGATGGAGCAATTGAGCTTGAAGCCCATATATAGGATATCAAATTTTGTAAAGGAAATTTTGAGGTCTTTGTAATTTGAAGAAAAAACAACACAAAGTTCAATTGGGGGGACTAGTATTTAAATGTTAGTTACACTACAATCGAGATCTATGGATCTCTAGTGCAACCTCATTGGCTACCTGTATATGTATCTAATAGGTAGAAATTTATGGAAATAATGTGGTAGTTGGATTCCATGGAGAAAGATCATTTTATAAATACTAGGAAGGCATCACTAATAAACCCCAAGTGTGGATTTGCATATTTTGTATGTTTATCAAAGGAGGGGATTGAGAAGTTTGGAACTCTTTAAATAATTATAGGATGAAACAAGATATTATCAGATATTGTGATCCTCAAGGAGTAATTGATGCAAAGAGGAAAGCCAAAGGAAGGTCCACCAAGCAACATCAATTCTTATATATATTGTAGACAGTAAACTAGCCCTGTGACTCTTATTTTCTCCATCGTTTCCCCTTTCATTCTTTCATCCTCCATAATTAAATACTTTTAATTATTTGATTATTTTCTAGTGTCATTTGTCTTCTATTAATTAAATAATTATAATTATTTAATTAATTCATTTATATCCTTATTTCTTCCTTGATTAATTAAATATATTTTACTTAATTAATTTTTATGTCACTTTCTACTATAATTAAATAATTATTTTAATTATTTAATTATTCATTAGCCTCTTCACTCATAAATTAAATAAATTTATTTATTTAATTTGGTCCACTCTCTTGAATTTTGAATTAAATCATTATTTAATTCAAAATATTCCCTTTCTCACATTCTTCTATAATTAAATAATATATTTACTATTTAATTATTCATTGGCCTTATAGATTAAATAATTTTATTATTTAATTTTTCATATCACCTCTTTATTTATGTCAATCTTATTTTTCACATCAAGTCTTTATCTATCCATGTCTCAATTAACCTCCACCCTTGATTAAATTATTCATAATTTAATCTCGATCATCAATCCTTATCATTTGCCCTATTTTTTCCCTAACCCTATTCCATACCTCATCTATCATTTTTACCATTGACTAAGACATATTATTGACATTCAATCTTAGCCTTTCATTCAAAATTGTCTTTTCTATAAAAAACCCTTGTCATTGTCATTTTGGCATCTTATGCTAGTCAATCTTATGCTAGATCTAGTTCATACACAAGTACATGCTACTAGTGTGAGACAAAAATCTTTAATATTATTTTTTTTCATTGTAATAGGCCTATTGTAAACTCAAAAATATGAGGGCGATTATTATATTCAAGAAAAATAGAGAAGTGCGATGAAGGTGAATCAATTGTGTCATGAAGATTTGGTAATATTGTTTTATGTTTTATGTCTTTATGCTTATTTGTGCTTCATTATTTATTAGGGTTTGATATGATTTGCTGTCTAACATTGATAATTTTAACCTTTATTACATTGGTTAACTTGATGTGAATATGAATTTTTTCTTGTTATTTTGTGCAAAAATTTGAAGCTAACATTTTGCAGCTAGGGTTGGAGACACAAGCCTAGGGTTTGGAAAGATTTTACCATATCTCTCAAATGGCCAAATATTTTTTCACAAATTATCGTCGACATTTTGGGGATAATATGAAGAGATTTCATTTCAAAAATCAGATTTTTTGGATCTATTTTTAATTTTTTATAATTTTTTTGTTATTTTTCATGAAAAATCAATTTTGAGAGAAAATTAGAGAATTTTTCATATTTGTTTATATTTCTAGAAATCTCTCTAAGTTATAATAGGGGTATGTTATTTATATTTTTAATTTGCAGGAGAAAAAATTAGAAAAAAATTAGATCTTTGAAAATTAGGGTTTCAGAAAGATTTGCTTATTGTAACATCGAAAAAAGGGTCTTTAGCCTTTTTTGTGCTTGCTTAGATCCTTCTTGCAGATTTTGGATTATTTCAGGTTTGATTTAGTGTTGTAATGTTGATAACACATTCACATTAGGTCTTGGGCCCTTGTGAACTAATTAATTTTGATGCCTTGTAAAGGTGTTGTAAAGTGTTGTAACATTTTTTCACACTTTTCTAAGATTTATAAGCATTATTTCAATCACAATTTCTCTTAGCCTTTCCTTATTTGGTGTGTTGTAAAGTGTTGTAAAACACTTTCACATTCCTCTAGGCTTGTCATTAATTATTGGGCTCTCTTATGCTTTAATTGGGCCCCTTTGCATCCCCAAGCCTTATTCATGTGTATTTTTTAGGATAATCCCGACAAATGGAATTTAAAACATCAAATCCTTGAAAACCCACCTCAAATTCATAAGGTGGGACTCATTCACCATTTTGGGCAAATGAGACCCTTTTAACTCAAAATTCAAATTTAATTTAAATCTTTGACAGGATTTTATTCTCCAAGATCTGATGTCGGCTTGCAGTGTTGTAATTTTAGGAATTATTGCATAATTGGGTATAAATACAAGGTTCTTTCTCTCATTTTACCCCCCAAGAATTCAAGTACTCATCCTAATAGAAAATTGAGTTCAAAAGAGCATTTGAGCAAGAGCATTCAAGGCTTTTAAGGGCAGATTATCAAGCTTTCAAGAGCATTCTTCAAGCATCAATCATCATGTCAAAGATCACATTCTTCATGTTTGTCATTGTGCTCACAGTTATGGCGTAGAGTTCATGATCCAAGAAATCTTTGCATTCAAGATCTACCTCCTTCAAGCAAGAATCAAGAACCACATCCATTGCAGACATTTCAAGAATAATTGCAACATCATCTTTTATTCATTCATCCATCTCCTAGTTCACAATTGCTTTCATTTCAAGGTTTAATTACCAACAAGTTGTTTGACCAAGGAAAACCCCTATTCTCTAACCCCACAACCATTTTTCCCTCTCTTTGTATGTGATTTATAGTTCTAGGTTGTAGATTTGTCAAAGAGAAAGATTGGAAAAGTTATCATCAAGTTGTTGAAGAAAATCAAATCAAAGTTTTTCAAGATTGTGAGCAAACCTTGGAAGAATTTGGAGAAGACCTACAGGTTGAATCTTGCAATTTCAGACCCAGATCTGAATCAAGAACAAGAGATAAGACTAAGAGCTACAAAATCCAACTTTGAATTCCTAGAAATCTGGAAGTGGAATTATTTTCCAATATTGGTGAATGAGTCCCACTGTACCTGTCTATCAAATATTTGTCTAGATTTAGGTACCCATTTGTCTAAAACTTGTTCCAACACAGTTTTCCTGAAACTAGACTGATTCGACCAACTTGGCGAATGAGTCCCATTTGGCTTTAGTAGTGAATTTTTCAAGATTATAAAGCTCCATTCTGCCTTCTCCAATTTCTCAGGTGCACATCTCCAATTTTATGTTGTTGTTTACTTGCATTTTTAGGTCATTTTACATACTACACTGTGTTTTCAAAATAAATGTTTTCCAAGTCTAAACATGGTGGTGAACCCTCATTTTACATCATTCTAATCCCCCTTTGAACATTCCCTTTGCCATATTTCAATCTCCTTTGCATTGGAATCTCAAGGGTTTGTTCTTGAGTAAAAGGAAGAAAATAGCCTCTCTTTTTAGGTCTAAAACCCTAGAGGCAAAAAGTGACCCCCCTATTTTCCCCGTTTCATTTTGGTGAACCTGCATTTAGAGCATCATAATTCTGATTTGGAGTTCATTTACATCCTAGACTTATCTTGCATTAACATTGCATTAGATTGTGCATTGCTTAATTTACATTCTATGGTTTCAATTTTTTCATTAGTGAAAATCTAATTTAGCTTGCATTATTGCATTTAATTTCATTGAAAATCAATAAAATTCTACATTTGCATCTTATATTTGCATCAAAAAACATAAAAATCATAAAATCTAATTCAAAAATTCTATTTTTCTATAAAAAAATCAGTGCTTGGACTCATTCGCTACCTTGGGAGAATCACTCCCTTTACATACTTTTCATTACAGTTTTTGGCATTTGCAATTCATTTTATGTGTTTCTATTTTCTACTGCTACCCTTATGTTTTGATTTATAGATTCTCTATTTCATTCAATTCATGGCATTTAGCTTTCATTCATTCATCTTGTGCATAGATCAAAATTGCATTTATAATATTGTTGCATAGTTTAGAATCTGAAATTAGCATCATGGATATATATGCTTTGGAAAAATTTGGATGTCCATAAAATCCTTAGTAGATGTTTCAAGTTGTGCCTTTAGAAATGACCTTAATGACATTGACCTCACTCATGCTCACTCAACTCCTAATGAATGTCCTCCTCGTGCTGTTGAAATCATTGGAGAAGATGATGATAGCATGAATAGGTTCTTAAATGATTCTCTTAATAACTTTGAGGCTAACACATCCTTTTATCCATCCATGAATGAACCAAAACCTCCTACCATACCACCTCTTGATATGTTTGGTTATTTGCATCCTTAAACAAAACTTGAACCTAAGTTCCCTACAATAGGTGAACTTGGTTCCTCTAAACAAGCAAACACTCAACCCTTTTTATGATAACAAAGTCACAAACACTTCCATCAATCTTTAAGAAACATATGGAAAAGGCTTCACAATCTTGAGCAAACAAGGGTGTGATACAACAAGTGAACACAAAATTCATCAACTCTTAGAACAAATACCAATCAAATAAGACACAAGGGGAGTAGGATACCAAGATCCCCCTCACAACGAAAAATGTTCCTAAAGAATATCTAAGACTTCATAGCGATGGTACAGTTATCTTAGATGATCATCCTAATATGAATGTTATTCTCCCTAAAGAACGCTCAATAACTCCTAATAGTGACAATGATGAAAGGATCTCCTCAGATCCCCCTCCTCAACCTTCAACTAGAGAAGTTGGTGAATATTTTAAACACAAAAGGCCTTACAAGCTACAAAAACTACAACCCCCTCGTCCACCACCTAAAATTGAAAATAAGCTATAACTATTTCTCAATAAAGGATTAATAACATTTCCTCCTATGAATATATTAATCCTCTATCCTAAGGATGCTAAGGTCCCACATTGCACATATCATCGAGTCCTTGGACATAGTACAGAAAAATGTCATACATTCCAATTAATATTAAATAATTTTCACTTTGATGGAAATGAATGCCATCGTGTGATTGCTTAGCATTTTTCCTCCCTCCTTGTCATGTAATAGTTGTAGAACATCCTCTTCTCATTGTTACATGATCCCTTTCCCATCACCTACCTCAGCTCATTCTTGCCTCGTACTTAGTGGGGATAAGAGATTGTTAGCCTTCTCCTAGTAATGCATTTTTCATTGTCCCTCTGGTTCATCATTCACCTTCCGCTTATATAGACTGAGATTGGGAGGCAGATGACTTTCTCATAGGTTGACTCACATTTTCCTTACTATTCTATTGTTTTATTTCTTTTTCATTTTATTTTGTGTGATTGCATGTGTGTAATGTGATCCCTCATGATGTTTTGTTTTCTCTCTCTTTGTGACATTCTTATATTTGTACCTTCATTCTTCTCTATGTCATGCATCACTTTCAATTTTCATATTTATCTTTTCTTGTGTTTCCTTTTGGGGATGATGCAAGGCATTGAGACATTCATGTCTCCTTCATGTTGACCCAAAAGGCTTTCTTTTTATCTTTCCTTTTTCATTTCATCTTTATCTTTTTCTTGTGTTTTCCTTTTGGGGATGATGCAAGCGTCGAGACACCCTATGTCTCTTCCATGTTGACCCAAGATTTTTTTCTTCTCTTTTCACTCTATTTGTGTCATTCTTCCAGTTCTATGTGTATTTTGGGGATGATGATAGTTCCAAGCTCTCTAAAATCATTGCAACAAAGAACATACTAACCCCAAATCTATAGATCCCTTATGTGTTTGGTGTTTTCATTTTGGGGGCAACCTCTCTCTTTTCTTCTTCTCTCTTTTCATTGCCACTCTTATTTTCTCTGTCATTTCCCCTTTCATTCTTTCATCCTACATAATTAAATAATTTTAATTATTTAATTAATTCATTTATATCCTTATTTCTTCCTTGATTAATTAAATATATTTTATTTATTTAATTATGTCACTAACTATGTCCCTTTCTTTCTAAAATTAAACAAATTCTTATTTATTTAATTTTTATGTCACTTTCCACTATAACTAAATAATTATTTTAATAATTTAATTATTCATTAGCCTCTTCTCTCATAAATTAAATAAATATTTATTTAATTTGGTCCACTCTCTTGAATTTTGAATTAAATCATTATTTAATTCAAAATATTTCTTTTCTCACATTCTTCTATAATTAAATAATATCTTTATTATTTAATTATTCATAGGCCACCTAGATTAGATAATTTTATTATTTAATTTCCCATATCATGTCTTTATATGTGTCAATCTTATTTTCCACATCAAGTATTTATCTATCCATCTCTCAATTAACCTCCACCCTTGATTAAATCATTTATAATTTAATCTTGACTGTCAATCCTCATCATTTTCCCTAATTTTTCCCTAACCCTATTCCATACCTCATGTTTCATTCTTGACCATTGATTAAGACATCTTGTTGACATTCAGTCTTAGCCTTTCATTCAAAATTGTCTTTTCTATAAAATACCCTTGTCATTGTCATTTTGGCATCTTATTCTATTGAATCTTATGATAGATCTAGTTCATATGCAAGTAGATGCTGCTAGTGTGAAACAATAATCTTCAATATTTTTTCTTTTTCATTGTAATAGGCCTATTGCACACTAAAAAATCTGACGGCAAGTATTATATTCAAGAAAAATGGAGAAGTGCAATGAAGGTGAATCAATGGTGGCATGAATATTTGGTAATATTTCTTTATGTTTTATGTCTTTATGCTTATTTGTGCTTCATTGTTTATTAGGGTTTACTTTTATGCTTTGTTGCCTAACCTTGGTAATTTTAACCCTAATTACATATAGAATATGCAATTAGAAATTTATCTTCTGATGCAGAATTTGTAGAAAGAAAAAATGAATGGAGAAAGATATGTGCCATAGAAGAAAGGATGTTACAATAAAACCTATTTGATGTGAGGCCTTATGCGGAGATAAAAGACAAATATGTTCAAGCCAAAGAGATGTTGGAGGATTTTAAAGATCAAATATTTTTCGATAAGGTTAAGGAGGTTGAGATAAAAGAAAATTTCTAAGGAACATCAAGATGTACAAGTGAGGAGCCAACCTAATCACTCCATAGCTCAAGGCATTCAAGTGTAGACAAAGGAGACAGGTAAGAAACATGCAGTCACCCCATTGGTGACTTATTTAACAACTGAGCAAGGTGGTGGATAGTATGCACCAAAATAATCTATAGATCATGTTCCTATAGAACAATAAGTTGATCAAAGAATCCCCTCACCTGAAAAAGAGCATGCTTTAAATGTTATTGTTCCTGCTAGCAGGATAGTAAAATGGGAATATGATAAAGATCAAGTTGATGATGTAAGAATCAAGGCTTGTAGGTATTTCATTAGTGATGAAACATTTGTCCAAACCAAGGAGTTCAAGGACTTTGTCATCCAATTGAGAAGCTTTGACATCAAGAAGAGGATAGAAGAAGAAAAAGAAAAGGCTGACCCTTCACTTCAAGAGGAAGCTGAAAAGGAAGAAGAAGATAAAATAATAAAGGAAATTGAAGCCATAACACCCCAAGAGGCAAGAGAGCTGGTCAAAGGAAGTGGAGTCTTATTATTTCCTTGGTTGGAGCTTTCATTTTCTATTGCACTAGATGAAATAAGAAAGGATCCTAATGCTTCTATTTTTGAAGAAAATTTTGATAATAAGGTGTTTGGTTTGGGGTTTAGCCCAAAATTGCATACCCTTGTAATTTGGTCTATGGAAGCCAATTCTATGAAACTCAAGGTGATCAAATTGTTGAATATCCAAGATACTGAGAGGGGGGGGATGAATCGATATCTTCTTAAACTTATTGCACAAACCTCATCTAATTATTCCAATGCATATAGTAGCAAAGATAAATAAAAGAATTAATAGAAAATGAAACCACACAACACATGAACACCATAATTTTACATGGAAAACCCAATGAGGGAAAAACCATAGTGAGGATTAGCTCATAGTATAATATAGTTCCAAAACCAAATACAAAATAGGCACACTATCAGATACAAAAGCTCACTACTTAAAAGTAGGACTCACTATGCAAATAAGGACTTGCTATCCAGAATGAGAGGTTCACTGCCTACAAAAGATTTATAAAACAGAAATGGCTTCAAAACAAGAACATGAATTGGTAAGAGTGCACCTAACAAATGTGGATTTAGATCCTTTGATGCTCAATAAATAGACTTAACACACTTCATCACTTTCACACATTTTTCTTCACATTCGCATCTTACTTCGCATTTGGATCACACTTTGTATTCTCTTTGATCTCAATTCACATCAACAAACTTAAAATATTCCAATCTATATATCTAACTTATCCGCAAGCATCAATTAGGTAGGCCTAATTAGATGCAATCTTTATTCATCAAAAATACTAACTCGCGACTCCAAGTTAGTACAAAACTAATTCAACCGTATGCTATATCATGTTGGCACGGACCAAAGATAGGTCATTCATATATTCGCAAAACAAATTATTCTATTATACCACCAACTATTTATTAGGTTAGTCATGGATAGATGTAATAACAATATGTAACACTAGACCAAAGCCAAATCACCATACAAGCATATGAGCACACAAGATTTCAAATGGACAAGCTTCCAACATCCATAAACCATTTCCTTAAAACCACAACCAATGATGAACACCGAAGGGGAATTGCAGACCAAAAATACTAGAGGATGTAAACTGGTTCTTCATACCAGTTTAGAGTACTAGACCAACCTAACAACTTAATCAACATGGTGACATTAATGACAACAAAAATTCTGATCTTCTTCATCCTTCCAACAATCTTCCCTTTTGTCATTGATGGCAACATGTGCCAATAAAAACCTTCACATAGTTCTTCATTCTTTTCATTCCAAATCTCTCCAAATCTCTCCCCCTTTGACATCAAGGACAAAGGGCAACCAAAAATAGGATGTAAATGTATGGTGACATTGTATGTACAAGGAAATTCTAACTCCTCATTTTGAACAAGAAAATCTAGCTCCAAAACTCCAAACAACTTCCAAAACTCCCCCTTTATTTAGGGGTGATCCCACAATACTGGTTTACAATTTTTGGACAAACTGGGAACTGAACTTATTTTTTCTAACTAAATCTTCACTTTCGAACACCTATAGGAGCTAAACTATGAGGAATTTGAAGATGCTAAAAGCTAGTGATTTGTGACATTTTATCTGTAGATTCTAAATATATTTTTTTCATTTTTTTGGAATTAGATTGCACTTATTTTTCCATCTCCTTCGAAAACTAGTTTTTTTCAGTAAACACTATTTTTAAGGAGCAACACTCAGCGTATAGCACAATTCTTTTTCCATTGAAGGATAAAATTCTATTTTTTAAAAATTTAGATTTTTAACTATGATATCTAGTGCTTCCAATTGGTTTCATAGTGTTTTATTGAATATTTTTTCCTTAATCAAGTTTCGAAGTCAAACCAATTACAATTTTTAGACATAGGAAGACCGTATAACACAACTTTTTTTGTATGTATCAAAATTCTTTTTTTTTGTTGGGTCAAGGACTTCAATATCTGGTCCACTCATATTTTTCAAAAAAAAATTATCTTCTATTTTTTCACATGTGCAAAACAAAGAGCTTGTTTTTTAGTGAAAAACTTACATTCACAAGAAATAAAAAATAAATATAATAATAAAACTAAATTTATTTAAAATTATACTTTTTGGGAAGCTTATAATAATGAATACATACTTACCAAAAATAAATTTTAAATGAATTCATTTGATCCCCTAAAAGGTAAATCAAAAGTGGTTTTTTATCAGCATTTTGATAGGTGTAAAGGAGACTCTATTATAGGTATGGTTTAAAACTAGTGGGGTTCTATCCAAAGTGGTTTGATCAAACCCTTCAATTGGAATCCTTCAAATGAAACTTTTTAAGGGTTAAATCATTATATTTTCTAAAAATTTATGATTTCAGCAAAAATCAGAATCTTTCAAAAATTGTAAACCAGCATTGTGGGATCACCCTCAACAATTCAATTTCTTTTCTTGTTTTGTTTTTTTTAAATTCATTTTTCTCCTTTGTCATCAAAGGAAAGAGGCAAAAATTTGAACATCCAAAAACTCAAGTAAAAATAACATTTTTCACCTGAAAAAATTTCTTGTATCTCTCTCTCATAGTTGGAAGAATCAGCTTCCAAGCAAGCACTACAAACTCCATTCTAGTACATGTTGTGCATGTTTTGCACACACGCCCTGCTATAGGTAGGGAAACCCTCTTTTTGCTCTCGATGGGCTACTTTGCTCTCATCTCATTTTGTGTGCCCCTTTCTTGGAGCCTAAATTGGTCATGTGTCATCAAATGATCAAATTCCCCTAACCAAATTCAACCACCTGAGTTTCACTAAGTCTTTTGCTTTTGCAGAAGTGCCTCTGTGGGTTTCCCTTTGCTTGTTGCCCCGATGTCCTCTAGGCCTCATCCCTGCTCGATCAATTTTATTTTTCCTTCATTTTTGACTTTGGGGACAAGTTTCCTATGGATTTGGGATGTTTTTGTGGTGCCTAAGTGAACTACCAAGGTTTTGGTAGGTTTCTAGAAGTTACAAAAAATTTCATTCTGGAACTCCATCCCTCTACGACTATTCTAGGAACTTTGTATATCCCTAGCTATTTCGGAACCTGGCCCCTCCGTGGTCATTTATGGAACTCCATCTCTCCTTTGTCATTTTTTTCATCTATTTTCCCCTAACATTCTGACTTCCAAAACTCGGCCCCTCCATGGTAGTTTCCAAAATTCTATGCATCTACAGCTATTTTGGGAACTTCGTATGTCCCTGGCTATTCCAGAACCCGGCCCCTCCATGGCTGTTTCCAGAACTCTGTCTCTCATTTTCTGTTTTATTCATCCATCCACCCCCAACATTCTGACTTCCGAAACACAACCCCTTCATTGCCATTTATGAAACTCCATCCCTCTGCGACTGTTTTAGGAACTCTGTCTATCTGTGGCTATTCTAGAACCCAACCCCTTCGTGGCCGTTTCTAGAACTTCGTCTCTCCATTGCAATTGTTTTCATCCATCTGGCCTCGACGTTCCAGTTTCTAGAAGCCAGCCCTTCGTGGTCATTTCTAGAAATCCATCCCTTTACTATTGTTTCAGGAACTTTTTTTTTCTTTGTCTATTCTGGAACCCTGCCCCTCCATGGGCGTTTCTGAAACTCCATCTCTCATTTGCTGTTTTTTTCATTTGTCCACCCCCGGCATTCTGGCTTCTAGAACCTGGCCCCTCTATGCCCATTTTTAGAACTCCATCCCTCCATAGCTATTCAAGGAACTTCATCCATCCCTAGCTATTCTAGAACCATGCCACTCCATGGCCATTTTTGGAACTCCATGTCTCCTTTGCCATTTTTTTCATCTATCCACCCCTGGTGTTTCGGCTTCTGCAACCCAGCCCCTCTGTCGCTATTTCCATAACTTCATCCATCCCTAGCTATTCCGGAACTTAGCCCCTTTGTGGCCATTTTTGAAACTCCGTCCCTACGCGGCTATTCCGAGAACTTCGTCCATCCTTGGCTGTTCCGGAACTCAACCCCTCTAGAGCATGCATTAATGTTTATGGTGCAAATGAGCTCCAAATATTAATATTATGATCTTATGATGATGCATGGGTGAATCTAACAAGGAGTTTGCAAGATTTGACTAACATTTTCCTTGATTTGTGTATGAAAGCACTTATGACACTTCATGTATGCAAGTTTCAAGAAGCCTACTACGGGTCCAGCAGGGACACCCACTGAGAAAGTTGAACAAGGAAAGCACATAGCTCCTGTCACCATTCAATTTATGCCCACCTCTCTTCGTAGAATCCATTGATAGAGTTGGAATTATAAGAAGGCTTGTGCCAAGGAAGTCAATGAAAAAAATGCAAAGGGGGTGGCCTTGAAGATGCATAGCGGAGATGTCCTACTTTTTACTGCATGATGATGATCTTTAAGGGGTTGTCTGCTCGAATCAGGGGCAACCAATCCATTGATTCTAGTTGTTGATAGGCCCGTTTAATCCAATAAAGAATGTTGCAATTCCATCAAGCAAAGGGCAACTTTCAAGCAGTTTCAGCTACAATAAAATGGAAATCAACTAGAAGATAAAATTGCTGCAGTGACTGGCCACCACAAGACAAAATAGGAAAAAGACAAAATTGTATTTTAAATTACTGAATATTGTGGGGCAGGTGAAGCCCTAATGTAGTTGAATCTAAGCCACACAATGTAATTCAATCCTAGCCATTCATTTGGGCTTTGGAAAACTATAAATAGGGGTCTTCCCCTCATTTGTAAAGGGTTGGAGAGCTAGTGTAAAACGCATTTGTAGAAATAGAAGACAACATTGCATGATTTTATGGATGTTCTCTTTGATTTTTCTCATCTTGCATGCATGGTTCTACTTACCTTTTAATTTAGTTGTTATTTTCTTGAATGGGAGTGGTGATGGTGATTCCTATTTCAATATTTGATGAATTTCTAGCTCATGCTTTTTGTGGTTTGTTGATGATGAACTAATTTGTATAGCTAGTCTGAGCTTCCTTCCTTTATTGCTGCAACTTAGTTCACTTGCATGTTCATGATGTGTGTATGCAAACTGAAAATTTGTAGTTCTTAAAAAATTGCACTGGTTTTGTGTAACTGTAGGATCCTCTTGGCCAAGAAAAACCTAGTTTAGGTAGTTTTTCTACTATAGCAGCCTCCATGATCACTGTTCATTCATGGTTGACTGGGATGCTAAAGAAACAATTGAGATTAAGAAGATTGGAAGGACAGTCTTGGATCAAAGTGTTAACTAGTTGGTGTTAAGAACCAAGGCGCCCCAAGGACCCACTCCTAAAAGGGGTAAGGGATATAAAAGGATCAAAAGGAAGAAACCTCCCAAAGAGCCATTGGATTTCTTTCCCCCAGACATCGAAGAGATAGAACTTGAGGTGATAGATGATGAAGAGGAAACACAAGAAGGGGATGTTCAAAAGGGATCGACTGTTTTAATATGTCGGTCTTTTTCTTTTATTTTCTATTTGGATTCATTTTCTACTTTATCGGCGGAACTAGAGCCAGAATGGGAACTAAGTATGGAAATTTCTTAAGTTTCTGAATTAGTTTCCATTCCAATTCCACCCCCATCACCTTTTGGGTCATTGACCTTTTTGACTGAAGTCGCACTATAGTGAACTGTTAGTTTCTCTTTCAGTTCTAACTCTGCCTAACTGTATTTAATGCATTAATGACAGCTGCTCATGTAGGTAGAAATTCTCATTTTTACCTTCATTGAGGATTAAACAAATCATTATTATCATTGTTAAGAGATTAAAGAGCAAGGAAGAGCAACGACAGAGTTCATTTGAGTGAATCGATTGAAGGAGGAGAATATTATTGCTTTCAAATTAGTTCAGAAGGTTAGTTGGGTTCTTTTGTGTTCAAGGTAGGGTTTCTTAACGTTGTTGTTCTTTGTTTATTTACTGTTGCATTTTTTGTGTTTTCTCGTGCTTTGAATCATTTTGCTTTAAACGAATTTGTGGTTCTTCGTATGTTTGTTTGAGTAGGTTCTTGCCTTATTATTGTTTTTTTGGTTAATTCTTCATTTCTTTTTCTTTTGTTTTTAGTTATTTGTGCTTTGGGGCATGGTCACTTTCATGTTTTAATCATGATTGCATCATGCTATTTTGATTTGCAGTAAGTTAGATTTAAATGGCGTTAGTTAAAATTAGGGATTTACAGTGAGGTAGATTAAATTCATGTTTTTACAGTGAGTTAGGGTTAATTGAATCTCATTTTTACTTAGGGTTTTATCACGCATTCAATCTGGTAAAATGGCAAGGGTTAAAATTCGTGCCCTAGTTTTCATGTCATGTTTTCTAAATTAGGGTTTCATGTGTTTTTGTGATCACTTTTAAAAAAAAGATTAAAATATGATGCCCTAATATATAGTTGCCCTTGGTCATATGGGGATGGTTTTATTGAGTTCTAGGTTAGCCCCATGTCGTTTTGAAAATCGCCTAGTTTGAAACCATGAAGTTCTGCATTAAATTGATTAAGTCTTGGATGACGTCATGGTCAATATAGTCAGAAGCGGGATCGGAATTGATTTGGAGTTTTGAATGTGTTGTCATGTTTAGTGTCAATTCCATATTTCATCCCAACTCTAACTCTGCTTATAGTAAGGAGCTTTATTTTTGCTTACTTGGCAAAAGCGGGAGCGGGACCGAACCCGATTATGAGAACAAAAAATCTGAATGAAACCGAATTAATTTCCATTCCGGTTCCGGTTCTTGTATCGGTCACCATTCTAGTTCCGACTCCAAGCCCGGTTTTTGTTAATAGAGTTACCATTCCAGTTTCGACTTGGATTCTGGCGGTGTGTTAAAATAGACTATTTAGAATATGTTTCTACTTGGGTCTGCCTCTAATGTATACATGAAAGATATGGTTTTAAAGCATGTTTTATGATGATATTCATAGATCTAATTAGAGTTTTTTTTGGCAGGAAAGCTAGAAAATGTCAGGAACATCAAGAGAAGCTTCTCAAAGAAGCCGACCTACAGGGACATCAAAGGCAGTGCCTAAACCAAAGAAAATCAAGCCTGAACAATTGCCTTATACCTTAAGGTATAATCATAGGAGTCCTATTATCAAATTCAGCAAAGTGGAATTCGACTGGTCAGACATCACTGATACAAACTTGGCCCAGTACAACTTTGAGGAGGCATATAGTGAAACGTTCAATGAGGATGCAATGCCTAGAATGAAGAGGATTGTTGAGTCTGGTTTGGCTCATATCACTTTGTTTCCTTTGTCAATCCAGTGCCCGGAATTGATCTTAACAACAGCTAGTGCCTACAATCCTGTTACCAGACAGTGCATGGATTCCCAAAACAATGTGATCATTGATCTTACTCCTCAAGCATTGCAAAGTATATTCAATGTCCCAGATCCTAAGAAATTGGTGCAATTGGATGAGGCAGATGCCTTGGAGAAATATAATCAGTATAAGGACTCCAATAAGTCTCATTTGAACAAAAAGTGGTTGAAGACAGAAAAGAAATCTTTAAGCAAGCTTGCCAACTAGCCAAAGAGGGTAGATTTCTACAAAGAGGTATCAGATATAATTATGATGTTGTCTAAAGTTTTTGGGAAGAGAGATACATTTTGGTTCAAGGAGTGGATGTTTCCTTTCATCCAAACAATCTTAAATGGAGCCTAGCAGTTTGATTGGCCAATGATTGTGTCAAGTGCTATTCATGATCAACTGACCAACATCAAGCAGACTAAGTGTTTCCTTATGACCTCTTATATTGTGTATGCAATAGAAAGGTTGGTAATCTTCCCATGTTTAAAAAAAGTGGGAATAATGGGAGCATTGGATGGACAGAAGAAAGTGTGGGAGCACTATGACTAGTTGTCTTTACAATTTTTTGAGACTCATTTTAGGAGATTCAATGATGCATTCATATATGTAGTCATCAACCAATTGAATGGAGATGCAGGGTATAGGTTGAGTGAAGAAGCCATGGCATTCATAGCTGAATGGGGATGTTGGTACATTCAATACCCCAAATTTACATATTTTAGGTTAGCTGGTTTTGAAGGCCATCCACATCTGCTTCCAAGGTGCTACAATAACAGAATAGTGCTGATGGATTTTGTATATCAGGCTCTTGGAGTTAATGCTCGATTTGGAATAAAGCATAAAACAGGATGTCACAAGTTCCCCATGAAGTTGGGTGAGTATGGCTGTCAACACTTGGTCTATAGTGAATTGATACAATTGAAGTTAGGTTTATACACAGCCTGTAGGCACTTTGATCCAAAAGGTAAGATGCATGCTTTGTTGCCTTCGGTGTTTGAAAAATATTTCAATCTATTAGAAGACTTTTGAAGTGACCGACAAGATGAATATGATCTAAGAAATAATAAATATGAAAGATTGTCTATCTCACTCATGTCAGAGCTTGGTGTTAAAGATAATATTCCTGACACATTGGTGGATGATGGAATTGTATTGGATCCATCCTATGAAAGTTTGAACATTGGCACCAAGAGTCTGGATCCAATTGACTGGGATGCTAAAGAAACCATTGAAGTTAAGCAGATTGGAAGGACAGTCTTGGATCGAAGTGTTAACTAGTTGGTGTTAAGAACCAAGGCACCTGAAGGACCTGCTCCTAAAAAGGGTAAAGGATAAAAAAGGATCAAAAGGAAGACACCTCCCAAAGAGCCATTGGATTTCTTTCCCCTAGACATTGAAGAGATAGAACTTGAGGTGATACATGATGAAGAGGAAACACAAGAAGGTGATGTTCAAAAGGGATCGACTAATTGAACACCTACATTAGGTGAATCATCCACACAAGTCCCACTTGTAAACAAGCAGAGTAAAGAAATTCAAAGGGGAGCTCTTCATAGTATGGCTAAGGCTGGAAAGGGCAAAGAAGTGGAGAAGGAGGTTCATGATGTTGGGACAAATTTAGATAAGACTGAGTGAGAAAAGGAAATGCAAGAAAATATGCCTTTAGAGGAGGATATTGAGCAAGTTTTGACACCAGAGGATCAATGGAAGTTGTTTGAAGAGGTGAAAAAGGATTCTGATGCAAGGGTTGCAGTCTTAGAGAAACAAAAGGAAATTGATGCCAAGGCACAAGTTGATGCTATACTGCACCAACAACAATTAAAAGCCGAACAAATTGAAGCCAAGGCAGCAGCTGATGAAGTAGAGAGATAGAAAAGGCAACAATAATATGAACTCAAGGTTAAGGAAGAGAATGACAAGTTGGAACTCATACAAAAGATTCATGACCTTGAAGAAGAGAAGGCAAGAAACCGGAGGGAGAAAGGAATCTTAGTTGCTAAGTTAAAACTTGCAGAGGAAGCTCACCAAAAAGAAGGAGCAGAAAGATTAAGAAAGGAAAAGGATGCCAAAGAGGTGGTTAGGAAGCAGCAAGAAGAAGAAGCAAAGGAAGAAAAAATTAAGTCTTTAGAGGCAGAGAGGCTAGAGAAAGAAAGACTAGAGGCTTTAGAAAAAGAGAAACAAGAAAAAGAAGTTGTAGAGAAGGACAGATTGGAAAAGGAAAGAATAGAAAGGGAAAAAGTGGAGAGAGATCGATTGGAGGAAGAGAGGTTGAAGAAAGAAGAGGAAGATAAAAAGATACAAGAATAGAAAGATAAGGAAGAGGCTGAAAGGCTTGTGCAGATGCATATAGTGCAAGAACAACAAGAGAAATCAAGGGTTGACTCTCAAACCCAAGTGAGTATGTAGCCACCTTCTACCATTATTTCTTCTTCCTCTATGATGACTACTGCTCCATGTGCTCCCACTTGGCTAAAACTGGACTTGCAAAAAAGGATAGTAACACCTTCACAACCTCTCAATTGGGAGGATATGATGAAGGAGATCGAACAAGAGAGTCCTAAAAAGAAGGCCAAGATCCTACACTCTACAAGACTCACGGACAAAGGGGAGATTGTTGTTGAGTGTGCCATGCCAATGACAGAAAAGGAGGTAGGGGATATTTAGTTAACAAATTATCAGTTGAGTACTGTAAACTTGGGAAGGCCCACTAGGAATCAGCAGATGAACCTAATTGATGTAGTGGTTTCAACAACCAAGTCAAGAATGATAAAAGATAAACAGAAGAAAGGTGAGCTTAGGGCTCAATTGGATCAATTACATTCATTTTTGAAAAGTGTTTCCTCTCCGAGATCACAACAGGTAACGGCCATTGAGACTCCTATTTTGTTAAGGAAAAAGGAGGTAGATGATTTAGTATAAGTAAGAGGCAAAGCAGAGATGGTAGACAGATGGGTAGACAAGTTGAATCAAGAAGTAGGTGAATTTTTGGTTGAAATTTTTGAGGTTATTAAAGGGACAAAAGAGTTAATAGGAGAAATGCAGCAATATATTGAAGCATCTGAGAAACAAGAAGAGGAGTATAAAGAGTATAGTCAAAAATTAGAGAAGGTTAGTACATTGCCTTTGACTACTCTTCTTGAAGAATCAATACTTGAGGAGGATAATAAGGATTTTGTGGACAAGACCTCTTGTATACTCTGATTCAGGACATATTTCTTGTGTAAACATAGGAATGAGGTCCAAGATGCTGTTAATAATCTAAGTGAACAATTTGAGGAGTTGGAAGCAGTCATTGCTATAATTGTGGATGTAAATGTATTAACAAAGGAAGGCATGTCTTTGAGTCGGATCAAAGAGAAATGGGATGAAAGATTTAGAGAATTCATGCAGAAAGGAGATGATGGAGAAGATCTGATGATAGATCAATTAATGGATGTCAAAGAAGAAATTAAATCCGCTAGAAGAGAGTTGTTAAAGATAAAAGATATGAAAGGGTTTGCTGTAGTAGAGTTGGAGCGAATCAAATTTGAAGACAGTTGGGTTGCAAGCCAGAAATAGATATATTACATCAAGTATTTGCTAGTTATGATGAGTTCATTGCAGACTATCCTTCCAATCTGCTTAATCTCAATGGTTTCTTCAGCATCCCATTTAATTGGATCCAGACTCTTGGTGCCAATGTTCAAAGTTTCATAGGATGGATCCAATACAATTCCATCATCCACCAATGTGTCAAGAATATCATCTTTAACACCAAGCTCTGACATGAGTGAGATAGACAATCTTTCATAATTCTTCTTTCTTAGATCATATTCATCTTTTCGGTCACTCCAGAAGTCTTCTGATAGATTAAAATGTTTGTCAAACACCGAAGGAAACAAAGCATACATCTTACCTTTTGGATCAAAGTGCCTATGGGCTATGTATAAACCTAACTTCAATTGTATCAATTCACTACAAACCACCTTTGCTCCTACCAAGTGTTGAGAACCATACTCAGCCAACTTCATGGGGAACTTGTGACATCCTATTTTATGCTTTATTCCAAACCGAGCATTAACTCCAAGAGCCTGATATACAAACTCCATCAGCACTATTCTATTATTGCAGCACCTTGGAAGTAGATGTGGATGGCCTTCAAAACCAGCTAACCTAAAATATGTAAATTTGGGGTATTGAATGTACCAGCATCCCCATTCAGCTATGAATGCCATGGCTTCTTGACTCAACCTATACCCTGCATCTCTATTCAATTGGTTGATGACTACATATATGAATGCATCATTGACTCTCCTGAAATGAGTCTCAAAAAATTGTAAAGACAACTGGTCATAATGCTCAAACACTTTCTTCTATCCATCCAATGCTCCCATTATTCCCACTTTGTTTAAACCTGGGAAGATACCCAACCTTGTTGCTGCATACACAATATAAGAGGCCATAAAGAAACACTTAGTCTACCTCATGTTGGTCAATTGATCATGAATAGGACTTGACACAATAATTGGCCAATCAAATTGTTGGGCTCCATTTAAGATTGTCTAGATGAAAGGAAACATCCACTCCTTGAACCGAAATGTATCTCTCTTCCCAAAAACTCTAGACAACATCATAATTATATCTGATACCTCTTTCTAGAAATCTACCCTCTTCAGTTTGTCTACAAGCTTGCTTAAAGATTTATTTTTTGTCTTCAACCACTTTTTGTTCAAATGAGACTTATTGGAATCCTTATACTGACTATATTTCTCCAAGGCCTCCGCCTCATCCAACTTCACCAATTTCTTAGGATCCGGGACATTGAATATACTTTGCAATGCTCGAGGAGTAAGATCAATGATCACATTGTTCTGGGAATCCATGCACTGTCTGGTAATAGAATTGTAGGCACTCGCTGCTATTAAGATCAATTCCACGCACTGGATTAACAAAGGAAACAAAGTGATATGAGCCAAACTAGACTCAACAATCCTCTTCATTATAGGCATTGCATCCTCATTGAACGTTTCAGCATATGCCTCCTCAAAGTTGTACTGGGCCAAGTTTGTATCAGTGATGTCTGACCAGTTAGATTCCACTTTGCTAACTTTGATAACAGGACTCATGTGATTATACCTTAAGGTATAAGACAATTGTTTAGGCTTGATTTTCTTTGGTTTAGGTGCTGCCTTTGATGTCCCTGCAAGCCGGTTTCTTTGAGAAGCTTCTCTTGATGTTCCTGACATTTTCTAGCTTTCCTGCCACAAAAACCTCTAATTAGATCTATGAATATCATCATAAAACATGCTTTAAAAGCATACGTTTCATGTATACATCGGAGGCAAACCCAGGCAGAAACATATTCTAAATAGTCTCTTTTAACACACTGTCAGAATCGGAGTTGAAACTAGAATGGTAACTCTATTAACAAGAAGTGGGCTCGGAGTCGAAACTGGAATGGTGACCAGAACCAGAACCAAAATGGAAACTGATTCGGTTTCATTCAGATTTTATTTTCTCATAATTGGGTTCGGTTCTGCTCCCGCTTCCGCCAAGTAGACATTTTTATAAAATAAAGCTCCTTACTATAAGCAGAGTCGGAGTCGAGATGGAAGATGGAATTGACACTAAACATAACAACACATCCAAAACTCCAAATCACTTTTGATCCCACTTCCAACTATATTGACCATGATGTCATCCAAGACTTAATCAATTTAATGCAGAACTTCATGGTTTGAAACTAGGCGATTTTTAAAATGACATGGGGCTAACCTGGAACTCGATAGAACCATCCCCATATAACTAGGGGTGACTATATCTTAGGGCATCATATTTTAATCTTTTTTTTTAAAGTGATCACAGAAACACACGAAACCCTAATTTAGAAAACACGACATGAAGACTAGGGCATGGATTTTAACCCTTGCCGATTTACCAGATTGAATGTGCGACAAAACCCTAAGTAAAAACAAGATTCAATTAACCCTAACTCACTGTAAAAACATGAATTTAATCTACCTCACTGTAAATCCCTAATTTTAACTAATGCCATTTAAATCTAACTTACTACAAATCAAAATAGCACGACACGATCATGATTAAAATGTGAAAGTGACCGTACCCTAAAACACAAAGAACTAAAAACAAAAGCAAAAGAAACAAAGAATTAACCAGAAAAACAAAAATAAATCAAGAACCTAGTCAAACAAACATACGAAGAACCACAAATTCGTTTAAAACGAAATGATTCAAAGCATGAGAAAACACAAAAAATGCAACAGTAAATAAACAAAGAACAACAATGATAAGAAACCCTACCTCAAACACAAAAGAACCCAGCTAACCTTCTGAACTGATTCACAAGCAATAATCTTCTCCTCCTTCAATCGATTCGGTCAAATGAACTCTATCGTTGCTCTTCCTTGCTCCTTAATCTCTTAACAATGATAATAATGATTTGTTTAATCCTTAATGAAGGTAAAAATGAGAATTTCTACCTACATGAGCAACTATCATTAATGCATTAAATACAGTTAGGCGGAGTTGGAACTGAAAGAGAAACTAATAGTTCACTATAGTGCGACTTCAGTCAAAAAGGTCAATGACCCAAAAGGCAGTGGGGGCGGAATTAGAATGGAAACTGATTCAGAAACTTAAGAAATTTCCATACTTAGTTCCCATTCCGGCTCTGGTTTTGTCGATAAGCTAGAAAATGAAACCAAACAGAAAATAAAAGAAAAAGACTGACATATGAATCATAGGGTAAACCAGTAAAAATGAACAAAACTTATCTAACATCCAAACATATATCTTCAACAATGAATGTTTTTCCAATCAGATAAAGAAAACCATAAGATGACACAATCTATAGAATAATCTATACCATTGCATACATTTCAGGTGCTTAATTAACTTCACAATTACACATCACAAATACTTCAAGGCTTTCAAAACAACACACATTCATTCATCATCAAGATTATAGATCAACAGACTTCAATAAATTTAATTCAATGATAATCTGACAAGATAATCCTTAAATCTTGTTTCTTTTAATGACTTTCAACACATAAGAAACTAGCATGCTTCAACACAATCACTGGCATTCAGATAGATTATAACTTATCATCCTTATCAAATAAAACAACTCAATTCTAACTCCATATTACATAAACTTGTATTTTTATTAACTGTAAAATATCTAGTAACAATGTATCTTAGTAATCACTACAAGCACTATTATAAAGCTAAATTTTATGTTGAAATGGAGTTCAAGACTATTGTTTGAACCTGTAACATACGCACAACAACTCTCCCATTGTAAGAACTTCATCTACAGATCCAACTTCCCCACTTTGTAACTCATTTGTAAGTTCGCCTTGTGATTCCAGAAAATCACATGAAAAATTGAGATATTCCAAGCACTATCAAGACTTAACATTAGAGACCTTGGGATAGTGTTTTGCAATCTGATTGTGGAAGATTGTCTTTCAAGAGAGGTGATGCACCTATGTATTACCTATGTTGAGAAGTGCATAAAAAATGCATCAACAAAACTGGCACTAGAGGGAGGGCATGACATGTTGAGGCTACAAAGATGAAAGTTGGAAATTGGTAAGAGCACTTTCAAAGAGGAAATCTATGATGGAGAGATCTATTTTAATGCTGAAACATAAAATCAAAAAATTACGAAGGCAAAAGAAGTTGAGTCGAAATGGAGCAGCATGTACAAATTGACATCACTCAGCTACATGGAGATCTAAATAGAAGATTGAGAAAACCGTTACAGCAATTCACATTGGCGGATAGATGTCAGATCCATTGCACTCATGGGAATAATGAATTGGGGTGTCATAATTTTCTGAGCAAGATTGAAAGAGTCTTGCAAGGATAAATTCCCTTTTGGGAAATATACCAACCCTTGGATCCTGAAGATCTAGAAGAGGAAATGGCTAATTATATGGAAGCCAAGGCATTTGAAAAGCTGATCGAAGAACATTTGAACAACAAAGACGGACCAAGATTGGAAGAGGTGTTGATGTCTACTTGGTGCAGATTTCATAGTGCAACTCTTTCCAAATTCACTTGCTCATCATGGATGAACATTATCACTCAAACCCCGTTTTGTTTGAATGATTTGGAGAAGCCAAATTTTGATAAGGATAAGTAATTCCATGAGGAAAAAGAGCTTTATACATTTGGAGGACAATGAAGTAAAGATGAACCGAGAAACTAGACATGAGCTAGTGCCTGGACAACAAACACTGAGGCTGAAAATCAAGAAGGAGAGGCTGATTTCCTTGGGATAGCAAAAGGATTTGGTGAAGGTTCACTAAGAATGGAGTTGAAAAGCCTCTCCTTCACTAGTAAGGGGCAGTCCTCCACTTAGGAAGAGGAGCCATTGGCAGTTGAGGATGGGTCAAAATTTTTTGCAGCATCTCATGAGGATGCTAAAAATTAGAATGAGGAAAATTAGCAAGGGGAAAAGGTTGACAACCTTGGGACAACATAGAAAGATGATGAAGAAATAAGAGAGATTATATTAGAAGACCTCTCCTTCATAAACGAAATCAATCGAGAATCTGAAAATGAAAGTTTTGAGGAGTGGGAACAACCACTCACCATGGTTGTCTACCATCAAGCTTATTTTTTAAGTGATGATGAGGGCCCAGTAGTAGAAAGATATGACCAACTCATCTCCATATTAGCAAAGGATTTATTAGAGCTAAAATACCAAATGGATTTGAGGTGCTATTACTATCTAATTGGTGTAGAATTTATGATTCATTGCACTCAATGTTCACATGTGGATTGTGCCAAGAAGCCATCAAGCAAGTCAAAGAACAAGCAAGGCAGCCAATCACACCACTACCTGTAGTTGCTTCAAAGATGGAATGTGAGGATCAAGAGCCCAAGCCAAGTGAAAACCCAACTGAAGGTAGTCCTCAAGGGGATGTTGGGACAGCAATAGAAGAGGGACAATAATACAATCTTGAGCTTCTGAGCAATGAATTAGATCAAACAAGAAGGTTGTCCACCAGTCATCAAGAATTTCTTCCTCTTAAGGAGCATTTGTGCACCATGGATGATGGGCTTCATGGCGAGTCCTTGGAGGGAGATTGCATGGTGGATTTTGGTCCCCTTGATGAGGTGCCATCAATTGATGACTTCTTTCCATTGGGAGTTGTACTGTAGAGGTATTCTCATTTCAAGGAAGAGCACATCCCAGAAGATGGTAGTGATGAAGACATACTCCTTGAGCCTCCAAACGGTGATGCACTAGAGTTTCTGGATTGGGAGAGGGGTTCCTTCTTTATCTATAGCGATAGTGAGCAAGGGGAAATGAGTGAATGTCATGATGAGATGCATGAACAACAAAGAGAAGAAGACAAAGGTGGGGGGTGTTGAGATAGCTTCCAACAAAGATGAAGCACCTTGTCAACTACAAGATGCAACTTGGAGTCCTTCTACCATGATCGTTGCTAATCCTCCTTCATATTTAGATGGCTGCAATAGGAAAGATTTGTGCATGTCATTGTCCAATTACATTGAACACCACATAAATAAGGACAACACTTGGGAAAGGAAGTGGGATAATGTGCTGCCTTTTGTGGACAACAATCAAGTAGACACTAGGTTTGTAGAAGATCAACAAGATGAAGTCTATCTTCTCGAAGAATAGTTGTTAGGGATTTTTGATCCCATGCAACACGTGGAAGAGGTGTTTACTACCCCATTCTCCCTACCTTATGTAGGCTTGATACTTGAAGTTTTGCACCCTCCACCATGCCCGCCCAAGGTTGTTGATGCAAAGACTGATGATGCTATGCTCTCTCTCGATTGTCAAATTCTACCACCTCCATGTGATGAAATCCAAGTTCTATCCTTCCTTGCTCATGTTAATAGTTGCACTTATCATTTTGATTATGGGAATGAGTGGAAATAGGTATGTTTATGGATTGATCACGGGTTTAATGAGCCTCCTCAATTTTTGATTTTCCCTAACTGGGTGACTAAACTTGAGTGTTGCAACGTTGAATTTCATTTTTTAGAATATAAGGATAAATCTGCATGGTTGAGAACTATAATGATCTCCTATTTGCTTTTACATGCATTATGGAATCCAATGGGTGTGAGTGTCGGTTGGCCTTTCCTGAACATAGTTCTTTGTAAATATATTTGTACATAGCTCATTTTGAGTAGTGTAGGTTTCTTGTAAATACTCTGCTTTCCCGCTTTCCTTAAGTTAGTTGGTTTGTTGTAGGTTGCTTTCTTTAGAGTAGTTTCTTCATTGTTTTCTTTTGATGTCCCACTTTGGTTAGTTTTGGTGTTTAATTTTTGTTTTCTTTTTTTTCTCTCGATTTGTTGTTGCTTTGCTCGGGGTCCCTCTTCTTTTTGCTAGGCACATCTATGCACACAACAACCATACTTATCACCTAGGATTGTTCTATGTATTTCTTTGTCAAACTCTAATCAAGTTTTCAGAGTGGATGGTGAGGATCTTCGGTTAGTGTCAAAGAGGATAAGTCATTGGTTGGTCTGATTTTTATGTATTCTGGAATCTTATATCTCTCACACATTTTAAGAATCTAATGGTCACTGTAGGTCCTTTGTGAAGTCTAGTTAAGTGAAAAAACTAAAATTTTGCTCTAGTGCCACTATGATTCTCAGCCCTGAGCGCGAGCTTCATTGCTTGCGGGTTGAAATAAAAGAACTGAAAAGAGAAAAGAAACAAAAGAAAGAAAACAAAATATTGAAAATCAAAAGAAAAGAAATTCAGCTTTTCAAAGGTATCTGAGCAACTCTACCGAGGCTATGGGTGCCTGACTAGCAATAGAGAAATGTTCAGGAGAATCACATCAACAACCTTGTCAGGGATATGAACGCTTGACTGGTAGCGAGGAAATGGTCCAGATTCTTTTGGAGTTAGAATAAACTACGTAGATTAACTTGATGGAGCTTAGGTTCTTGCAGCAACTAAAGGATGGGAATTAATGCAATTGCACACGCTTGGATTTTCAACATACTGAAGGTTGGGTTGGTTATTGGTTTTTCTCCTTTGGTTGAGCATGAATTTTGGAACTAGAGATTTTGGGTTCATGATTCTAGTTTTTCATCAAAATTCTCTGGAGCATTTCCCCAGTGAGATGCCATTTGTTGTGCATGTTTTGCACACACACCCTATCATAGGTAGGGACCCCCTCTTTTTTCTCCCAACAGGCTACTTTGCTCTTGTCTCATTTTGCGTGCCCCTTTCTTGGAGCCTAAATTGGTCATGTACCTTCAAACAATCAAATTCCCTTGACCAAATTCAACTACCTAAGTTTTGCTAAGTCTTTTGCTTTCACGATAGTGGCCCTATGGGTTTCCATTCACCCATTGCCCTGACGTCCTCCAAGCCTCATCCCTGCTCACTCGATTCGCTTTTTCCTTCATTTTTGACTTTGGGGATAGGTTTCCTATGGATTTGCGATGTTTTTGTGGTGCCTAAGTGAAATTACAAGGTTTTGTTAGGTTTCAGGAAGTAGCAAAACAAATTTGAAACTCAGTCCCTCCACGACTGTTCCAGGAACTTCGTTTGTCCTTGGTTGTTTCGGAACCCGAACCCTCCATGACCGTTTCTACAACTTTGTCTCTCCTTTTCCATTCTTTTCATCTGTCTACCCCTGACATTCTAGCTTCCGGAACACAGCCCCTTCATGGCCATTTCTGGAACTCCATCCCTCTGGGGTTGTTCCAAGAACTTCGTTTGTCCCTAGTTGTTCTGGAACCCGGCCCCACCATGGCCATTTCTAGAACTCCATCTCTCCTTTGCGGTTTTTTTCATTCATCCACCCTCGACATTCCAGCTTCCAGAACTCGGCCCCTCCATGGCAATTTTTGGAACTTCATCCCTTCGTGGTTGTTCCGAGAACTTCGTCTGTCCCTGCCTATTTTGGAACTCGGCCCCTCCATGCCCATTTCCAGAACTCTATCTCTCCTTCGCCATTTTTTTCATCTATCCATCCCCAGCATTCCAAATTCCAGAACCCAACCCCTCCGTGGCCATTTCTGGAACTATGTTCCTTCGTAGCTATTCTGGGAACTTCATCTGTCCCTGGCTATTCCAGAACCCGGCCCCTCTGTGGCCGTTTTCGGAACTTCATCTCTCCTTTGCCATTTTTTTCATCCATCTGCCCCTGGTGTTTCAGCTTCCAAAACCCGACCCCTCTATGGCCATTTCTGGAACTCCATCCCTTTGTGACTATTCTAGGAACTTCATTTGTCCCTGGTTTTTTCAAAACTCGGCCCCTCCGTGGCCATTTCTAGAACTTCATCTCTCCTTTTCCATTTTTTTAATCTATTTTCCCCCGGCATTCTGGCTTCTAGAAACCAGGCCCTCTATGGCCATTTCTAGAACTCCATCCCTCTGTGGCTATTCCAAGAGCTTCATCCATCCTTGGCTATTTCAGAACCCGGCCCCTTTGAAGTACACATTAATGTTTATGGTCCAAATGAGCTCCAAATATGAATATTATGATATTTTGATGATGTATGGGTGAATCTAACAAGGATTTTGAAATATTTGACTAACATTTGCCTTGATTTGTGTATGAAAGCACTTACAACACTTCATGTATGCAGGTTTCAAGAAGCCTACTACGGTTTTATCGGGGACACCCACTGAGAAAGTTGAACAAGGAAATCACATAGCTCCTATAACCATTCACTTTATGCCCACCTCTTTTCATAACATCCATCGATAGAGCTGGAATTAGAAGAAGGCATGTGCCAAGGAAGTCAATGAAAAAAATGCAAAGGGGGTGGCCTTGAAGATGCACAAGTGATTTGTCCTAATTTTCATCAAATGATGATGATCTTTAAGAGGTTGTTCACCCAAATCAGGGGCAACCAATCCATTGATTCTAGTCATTGACGGGCTCGTTTGATCCAATAAAGAATGGTGCAAGTCCATCAAGCAAAGGAAAGCTTTTAGGCAGTTTCAACTACAGTAAAAGGGAAATAAGCTAGAAGACAAAACTGCTATAGTGATTGGCCACCACGAGACAAAATAGGAAAAAGACAAAATTGTATTTTCAATTACTAAATATTGTGGGGTAGGTGAAGCCCTAATGTAATTGAATCTGAGCCACACAATGTAATTCAATCCTAGCCATTCATTTGGGCTTTGGAAAACTATAAATAGGGGTCTCCCCCTCATTTGTAAATAGTTTGAGAGTTGGTGTAAAAGGAATTTGCAGCAATAGAAGACAACATTGCATGATTTTATGGATGTTATCTTTGATTTTTCTCATCTTGCATGCATGGTTCTACTTCCCTTTTAATTTAGTTGTTAGTTTCTTGAATGGGAGTAGTGATGGTGATTATTGTTTCAATATTTGATGAATTTCCAGCTCATGCTTTTTGTGGTTTGTTGATGATGAACTACTTTGTAAAGCTAGTCTGAGCTTCCTTCCTTTATTGTTGCAACTTATTTCACTTGCATGTTCATGATGTGTGTATGCAAACTGAAAATATGCGGTCCCTAGAAGATTGCACTAGTTTTGAGTAATTGTAGGATCCTCTTGGCCAAGCAAAACCTAGTTTAGGGAATTTTTCTACTGTAGCAGCCTCCATGATCACTGTTCATTCATGGTTGCAGGTCCAAGAACCTCTTCTCTTCCTTGCCATTTTCCTCTTTTTTTAATAAGTAACCTTAGGCAAGGTTCATTGCACATTATAAAGCTAAATCTGATGTTGAAATGGAGTTCAAGACTGTTGTTTGAACCTGCAATATATGCACAACAAATCTCCCATCTTAGGAACTCCATTTTCAGATCCAACTTCCCCACTTTGTAACTCATCTGTATATATGCCTTGTGATTCCAGAAAATCACATGAAATAATTGAGATATTCCAAGCACTGTCAAGACTTGACATTAGAGACCTTGGGATAGTTCTCTAGAATTTGATTGTGGAAGATTATCTTTGAAGAGAGGTGATGCACCTATGCATTACTTGTGTTGAGAAGTGCATAAAAAACACATCAACATTACACATGCTATCCTACAAATTCAACAATGTAAATGAGGATTACCAATCCATAGATAGGGACTAACGTTCATAATCTTCTGAATCGTTGAGTATTTCAGAGAGATTATCCAACCGTACATCAACAATTTCTTTAAAAAGCCAAAAGGTTTGCACCACATCTTCTCTTTGTCTTTGAATAGTCAAAAAATCCTCTTGTAATTCTCCAACTCTTATTCTTTGTTTTCCTTCTTTGTCTTTAAATAAATCAAAACTCTTTCCAATAGTATTCATCTTAGATTCAATGGCTTCAATTTTTCTTCCAAAATTATCGACTTTTGGAGGCCACCGGAGACAATACTTGTAAATGTCAAACATCTCTTTAATGCATTTTCTTGTCCCAATAATGTGTTCGAATAACTTTTGTTTAGCTTTGAAACATCTTTTTTCAACCATAGCTTAAAACTTGTGTCCTTCTGGTCCTTCTAGTAACATTCTCTCTTCAACAACTTCTACAAGATTATCTAATAATGACTCAGAAACATTTTAAATATCAATACCTTTCTTGACCATATACTCAACCAAAGCATCATCAATTTTAAGTCTATCCATTAGAGGGCGGGCATTCCACATTTCACCAATATTCTTCATCTCACCTCTATCTATCATCATCCAAATATTATCTGGATCATAATATTAAGATCCAGACATGGAATCTTCTTGATTCTCCTTTTCTTTTAGAATAATGATGACATCTTTTGTGATAAATTTCCTCTTTTTAGGTTCTAGAGGGAAATCACCAGTAACATCTTCCAATTCCTTTGTACCAGAGGATGACCCCTCCTCAAACTGACTAGACACTTCCACACTAGAGCACAAATCCTTTTGCAAGGATAGGAAAAAGACTTTGCAAGCACTCGCATTATCCTCCATACCTTCCAAATACTTGTAAACTTATTTTCCAAAAGGGACCCTAGATTCCCACTTAACATTCTCTTTTCCCGATAGCGAACTTAGAATGTAAAATACCAAGCACATAAGTAAAGACACAAACCGGAAAGGGTATCCCTTGACCAAAGGCATTCATACATTCTCAATTAGGTTCTCTAAAATTAGACTACCTAAATCAAACTACTTATTTTCCTTTACCATCATGTGTGCAAGATATATGGTGATATCCAAAGTGGATCCTTCACGATTTCTAAAATACATTTTGTAAGTAATGCCATAAGCAACATACCTTACTATAGGGTTGATAATAGTATTTATTAGTAAGGCTCATGGGTCTTTGTCAATACCATTTAGTTCCTTCACCACTTTGTATTTTACTGTTTTCCTTTCAGGGAGGTCACTAACACTACACAACCTAGTAGCAGCTTCAATTACTTCCTTTATGATCAGGTAGGGTTTGTCCAAAATAATGTTGTCATTATTGATTTGACTCAATAGGAACAAGATGCATTATTTATTTGAAAATCAAGGAATTTATCCCCATAAGTCCATAGCTAGGTTTTTTACATTTTGCAAGTCATTGGTCGTCAGCCCTAGATCCATTTCCTTCATTTTTTGATGATCAAATTATTCCAATTCAACTCCTTTCATCCTTAGAGGAATATTTCCACTCGATCCTCTATCCATAGATTCCATTTTCACACTTAACTTCAAATTATTTCCTTGTGTAAACTATGAGAGATGGTTTCAAAGACTTTTGTCACTTGTTCTTAATTATTCACAATGATTTTTCCATATAATCTCAGAATCACTCCAAATTGCTTGAGGATTGCTTCGAGATTGCTTCAAGTCATTCTTCAAGTTTTTCAAGTGCACAAGTAATTAAAAAAATGACTTATGAGATTCACTTTATACATCATTGTGCTTCCCTAATTCACATTAAATATGAGAGGTTTCAAAAAGCTGATAAAAACCTTCCTTCACTACATTGAGAAACCCTAATCTCCTCCACAAAAGAACATGCCTAGACATTTTCTTCTCATTTCTTTTGCATAACCTCTTTCTATTAATTCCTTACAACATATCCTCATGCCAATTTCTAACATGCCCAAAATCTAGGGCGATTGAATATTTTTTTGTTAAAGCTCCCCCTAAGACCGTGCTAGGTCTAATTCCCAGAGGAATTGTCTACATCAGATGAGGGTACAAACACATTTTTCATCTCTCGTTCTTCTTTTTTCTTCCATATCTTGTTCATTTCTGGCTTAGCCTCATCTTTTTCAATCTTCTTACTAGTTCATTCTTCTTTATTAGAGCAAACTTCTTTTCCTTTTTACTTCTACAAACTCTTGAAATATGTCCTAGTTTGATGCAATTGTAGCAGACAACATTTATCTGATTTGTTTGTCCTCCATTAACCATTGATCCACACTTATTTTATTTGTGTCCAAACTGATTACATGTATAGTAGTAGCGATTCAAAGATTGATTCATTCTACCTTCATTAAAATAGTTCATCATTTGAATTTTGCATTCACTAGCTTTATGTCCAATCATCTTGCATGCATAGCATTGTTTGAAGAAGGAACCAAAAAATTGATTCTTCCTATTGTTGCAATTACTTGCCCTATGACCAAATTTATTTCATAAAAAAAAACCATTGAAGGATGGATACCTTTGAGCATTTGGTTGTCTAATAGGAAATATTCTTGCAAAGTTTCTTTTTTGCTTCCCTTTATCTTGAGTCTTTTGATTGTCCATAGGATTTTATTTATGCACATGCTTATAGTTTTCACCTCCTTCATTTCCCAAACCACCTTTGTCTTTATAAGGTTTCTATCCTACAATCAATTCATCAAGCTTGGTGGAGCTTGTCTTGAAATTATCTTCACAGAGTTTTGCTTTCTCTAGATTTGCTTTCAAGTTTATCACTTCTTGTTCAAGCCTAGAGCATACATAAAACTTGCTTTGGACCACTGTATTCAGACCCTCTTCAATTCTCTTTTTTCTTCCACTTGCACCTTTAATTTGGAAATATCTTCATTTGCTTGTTTCAATTGCTCACTCACTTCTCCATGTCTTTCTTTAAATTTTTTCAATCGTTCTTTCAATTTTTGGATGCATTCATTTGCCTCATCAATATTTTCTCTCATATCTTTGTTTTCATTTTAAGCCTTATCAAGATCTTCAAGAGCAACCCAGAGCTCTCCTTTATCCATTTGTTCAATATACAGGATCTTCCTCAAGTTTTTAGACTTATTTAGAGGAACCAAAGCTTTGATAGCAATTGTTGAATATCCAAGATACAAAGAGGGGGGTGAATCAGTATCTTCTTAAACTTATTGAACAACATCATCTAAGTATTCCAATTCATATAGAAACAAAGATAAATAAAAGAATTAACAGAACATGAAACCACACAACATAAGAACACCATAATTTTACATGGAAAACCAAATGAGGCAAAAACCATGGTGAGGATTAGCTCAAGTTCCAAAACTGGATACAAAAGCTCACTGCTCACAAGTAGGACACACTGTTTAAACAAGGATTCACTGTCTAGAATGAGAGGCTCATTTTCTATAGAAGGATTATAAAATAGAAATGGCTTCACAGCCAAAAAATGAACTGGTAAGAGTGCACCTAACAAGTGTTGATTCAGCTTATTTGATGCTCAATAAAGAGACTTAACACACTTCATCACTTTTCACATTTTGCTTCACATTCACATCTTACTTTGTATTTGGATCACAATTTGTATTATGTTTGATCTCAATTCACATCAACAAACTAAAAACATTCCAATATATATACCTAAATTATTCACAAGCATCAATTAGGCTGGCCTAATTAGATGTAATCTGTATTCATCAGAAAGACTAATTGTCAAGTCCAAGTTAGTACAAAACTAATTCAAATTTATGCTATATCATGTCGACATGGACCAAAGATAGGTCACTCATCTATTCACAACACAAATTATTTTATTATACCACCAATTTTTTATTAGGTTAGCCATGGATAGACCTAATAACAAAATGCAAAACTAGAGAAAAACCAACTCGTCATACGAGCATATGAGCACACATGATTACATACATACAAGCTTCCAACATCCATAAACTACTTCCTCAAAACCATGAACAACGATGAAGACCAAAGGGGAATTGCAGGCCAAAATATCAGATGAAAAATATTGAAGGATGTAAACTAGTTATTCATACTAGTTTAGAGTACCAGACCAACCTGATAACTTAACCAACATGGTGAAATCAATGACAGCACAAAGTATGATAGTCTTTACTCTTCCAACACAAATTTGTGGAACAAGAAATTGGTGTTGTGGTTATAAAAAGATCCATTGAGATGACTGTTATTGCAACTGCAGATCTAACTATGCATGCTTCTATGTTAAGTGTAGATACAACTCAGATTACACAAGAAAGATATGAGAAGTAATTGGATAAGTAAAATAAGTTGTTGAATGAATATAACAAAGGGGTTGTCACTATTTCTAGTTCAACAAAAATATTTATGCCTTCTACAACAAAATCTTCCTCTAATTTGTTTGCACAAGATAAGGAAACCTTATCATTAAGAATCCAAATTTTAAAGCACGAAGTGAAAGTAGAAAAAGATAATGTTAAGAGATCTAAGGAGGAGACTGCCAAGGTTGTTGATAATTTTTTTATGACATTCTGAAGCACAGGGTTACAAAATTATTGCTCAAGTCTGAAAAGGTATGGTATTTTTATAAAAACATCATGAGGCCGATAAGAGGTATGTACAGGTCCAAAGTGCTTTTTAGAATGACTAGAACAAGTGGAGTACAAGGGTTGGATCACTTAAATAAATGATACCTAATATTCTAGAGGACCCTAAGGCTCCAACAAACATTCCTAATTTGATAAAGGTAGTAGTTTTTTAAAGTGAAATTACAACATTTCATGTTAATCTAGGCATATAGCTGTAAAATAAATTGAAGATTTTTAGAGACATGAAGGGGCATGGAATGCCAAAGATACTAAATTATGAGGGTGAATTGAAGGACTTTCCTACTTGGAAAGATGAGCTAGGAGGTCTTCTCTCACACTTTAAGAGAACAATCATCCTTCAAGATTACACCATCTTGAATTCAGCTATGGATAACATGATAGGAATTGAGGTGCATTTGGATACATTTGTAAAGGAGGATATGATATTGATGGACACCAGGTATAACCAGCATGACTCAAAGGTGTGGAAGTTACTTGATATGCAATGGCCTACATAGGAGGAATATAATGCATGGCTTGAAAAGTTCATAGATTAAGCCTTTGATAAAGAATTGTAAAAATTATATCCTCTCAGTCAAGTGATGACAAAGTATGTTGATATGGACAGGGTCTTTGTTTTTATCCTCTTATTTCTTTCTTGTTTTAGTTACTACCGACTTGGTGGCACATGGAATACATTTTTTCTCATGGAGAAGATTATTTTCTCATGGTTGATGCTACTACAATGAGGAAGGATGCCCTTTGGAGGGTGGGAACTATCTTCACTAGCATTATGAAAAGGAACTTTTATCTTATATGGTTTTCCCCCTTTTGGAAATGCAAATATAACTAATTTTGGGATGTTTGAAATTGAAATTGAAATGTAACTCAAATGTAAAATGTGACTAAATGTGTAATTGACACCAAGATTTTTGCTCCCTTCTTCTTATAAAAGGGAATTCAAGTCCAATTGCATGGGTCTTTGGTTGAAAGATCTATTGAACTCATGTCAAAGAATTTTATAATTCAAGCACAAGGAAATAGAATTAGTGTTGATTCATTGGTTGAATTTGAGTATGTAATAGGAATACTAGTTTTCCAATAGTGATGGAATTTAAATGAGAAAGTGAAAAATCTTGAACAATTTTTCTCCTTTTATATTTTGTTACACAAATTATTAATGAAATATGGATCTTTTTATTGGTCTTCAATTGTTTTGGTTGAATGTTTGATTTTGTCTTTTTTTTTTAATTCAAGGAATTAATTAAAATTATTTAATCGAAACATAAGTTTGTGTGATTATGTATGAGGATTTGATAAGTAGTTTTTGTTTCTGCAATTGTTTTATTGTAGTGCAATATCATAATAGTCTATAAATGTTGAGCTAAGTCACTGTTGTGTTACAATTTATTTCAAATTTGAATTTAATAATTACCTAATGGATAAGACAATGTTCTATGGATCTAGTTAACTTTGAAGTCACTGAGTCGACCCTACCATTCAAAGAAAAAACCTTAAATAAAATCATTTATACACCTTAAATTGTTTTAAAGTTTCATGAGAGGTTGTCCATTCTCTACTTTAGATGATTATTTGTTAGAGAAATATCCAAATTCTTTAAGGATTTAATCTAATTTGCAATTTATGAGAATGTATCTATTATTCAAAATGTTTGTGATAAATGACACACGAGTATCATTAAGTACATTGTAGGGATCACCCTTCTGGGTCCTGAAAATCCTGACGTGTACAGGAAAATCCTAGCAATATTTCACCTAGTTGTTGGCCAATCCTTAGTATTGTTGATCATTGAATTATGGAAAATTGATAGCCAATTTTTGAGATTATGTTTGGTTCTTAAAAAACAAACAAAAGATTCATAAGCCTGGATCCTTAGTATTGTTGATCATTGAATTATGGAAATTTGATAGCCAATTTTTGAGATTAAGTTTGGTTCTTAAAAAACAAACAAAAGATTCATTGAATTATGGAAGATTCATAAGCCCGGATCTATAAAAAATAACCACAAATCTATAACCCTTGAACCCTAAATTTGCAAAAAACACATAGACAAAACCCTTGTATCTTGCAAAGTCTTAATTATATCCATGCAAGCCAGAGATTCAACTATACACTAGATATACTCCAACAAGGGTTATACAAACCATAACCATCACTCTAATGTCAAATGAAAGGACATGTGAATCCACACAAGTTAATTTCCACATAACCCAAATAGAAAAAATCTATGCAAACTAGTATTCAAAATCCATATACAAAAGAATAGATAAAATATGATAAAAGATATGGCATAGGATATACCCTTGGAAAACCATCAAGAGGTAAAAACCCAGCCTCCAAAATAATCCACCACTCATGTACTATTCAGAAATAAACATTACAATACATCTTCAGATCTCTTCATGAACACCATTGAATCATGAAGCCCTCTAAAAGAAACCCACATGAAAAGTCATGCAACCATGCAACACATTCCATGCTTCAACCCTCCCAAATGCTAACAAGAGAGAACTTGTCAAACTACCAACCTTAAGCAACTACCCATGTGTTTACTTTTATAGAAACAAGCTCCCACAAAACTACCAAGTGGCATTATATAAAACCATGTGAGTAATACCAAGAGCTTACAAAACCATTAACCCCCCATTTAATATTGGTAGTGATTTTTCTCAATATTGAATATTATTCCCTATGCAATACCACATTAAATAATTAAACTAATGTTACATACAATGCATAAAGTGGCCCCAATAATTCTAGAACCATGTGATGCACACACTCCTAGATTCCCTAGGTGCACCACACAATAAATAAATAAATTATAACATTATGCAAGGTGGACAACGTACCCTTTCCTAACACAATAAGGGAGAAGGTTGTATTGTATAGGGGTTTGTGTAAGTCAAATGCTATGTTGGTATTCCTACCTCCATAATAGCAATTGATAATAATCAACAGAGCATACCCTAGGTCGGGTAAAGGGTAAAATAACAATAATGGACTAAAATTGATAAAGGATAAATGATAATGTTACCTTGATGTGAAAACCCTTGATGAAGAGATGTCACAAAGTTGCCACAAAAAATTGATTGATGGATGCCTTGAATGCTTGATGGACCTATAAAAGGTGAGCTCATAACAAAATGGATTGTTGCAACTAGCATGGAGATGATAACTCAATACATCTTCATGATTCAACATGATTGATCATGATATCTCATTGCACATGATTTCTTCCTTCATCTTGATGTCTTGCAACCTTGAACTTGAATGATGAAATTATTCTAATATGCTACTAATTCTACACTTAACTACCCTTGATTGATTTAAGGATCTTCAATTTTTCTCAATTGTAGTGCTAGGATTAAAATGGTGAAAATACATGGTATTTATATGCAGTTATTCTAATTTACCAAAAAAAATGTTGATAGTTGACAATTGAAATTGGAAATTTAGATATAAATTATCGACACCAACATATTTAAATTTGGGGCCAAATTAAGGGATCTAGAACTCAATGTTCCCAAGACTAGATCCACCTTTTTTGGTGTCTAAAAGTGTCAAGGGGAAAATATAAAATGAATAATTTGATTTCCCATGTTTGATTTTCTAAGAATTTTTAAAAATAGGCAATTAATGCGTAATTAGGTCCAAGAACATAAGTGGGAGGAAAACCTAGTGTGAAATTGTCAAGGGTGATATTTTTTTATGCTACACCCAAACTCATAAAATAGGGAAATTTGAATCCACACTAATAAAACAAAACACACTCCAATATTTAAGAAGCATTAATTAGGAAATATTCAAACAATTCAATCAAAAAATACAACAACTAGAAAAAATCCAAATTATTTTCAAACCACCAATTAGTGTATCACACATCCAAAAAATCTAGATGTTTTATACTTAGTCTTGCTAAAATTAAATCTTTCTTAAATTTATATATAAAATCATTATGTCTTTCTCAAGATATGTTGTTCCCAAATCCACCACTTTTTGCATATATCATTTATTGGAGGTGCAATAAAACCATCATCAATATATATCATTCCTATTGTACTTATGATATTATCGACATGCATAATTTTCATATAAAAAACACTATCAACATCATCAATCTTGATATTTTTTACAAATTGAGAAATGGAAAAATATTTCTTGTATTCTCTATTGTGAATCCTTGCATATTTCTTATTTTACTTATATATGTGCATACTTGGGTATTGTTGCAAGTATGGATGTGTTTGGTGGTGTTTTCATTAATGTTGTTATTGATGTCTACACAGTTTAGAGTGATTGCAATTGGTACATGCATAGTTGAGATATTGTGGGAGTGTTGAGAGTACACAGAGCTATATTTATAGTGTTGCAGATGTGCTGATGTCAAGTGCTTTTGAGAAAAATAATAATAATGAAAATAGTGTTGTGTGTGTGTTCTGAGTGTGCTCCAATAATGTGCTTTGTATTTCTTCTATGTTGATCCTATGCCTATGTAGATCTATAGTATTATTTATGGGCTTCAATGGATAATATATCCCAAGTTTTATCTTCTAGGTTGATGGAGAGTGAAAGATGCGTTCACTGGTGTGTGAACCCATTTTCCAGAAATATTTGTCTATGGACTAGGATAGATGTCTTTGCTCCATGGTCTTCTAGTGGTTTGTCTCAGATCTTGCAGATTTGGAAGAAGGTTAATATTGATGTTCTCTATGTTCTTAAAAATGTGCTTTTAGTTTGGTTCTCCAGAAGGCTTGCTCTAGAGCTACTATGTGTTTCTACACGGTCCACTTGGACCATTGAAGATATTTTAGTGTATGGAAGTTGTTGCAATTGTTGCGGATGTATCTGAAGGTTTCTAAGAGGTGTTCCAATGTTTGGTGAAGTGTGATGAGTGATCCAGGTGTTATCATCTTGTTGTGGATGCACGTACTTCAAATTTTATTGGTGTTTTCATTAGGTTTGGTCAACCTGGTGTCTACACCTTACATGAATATTAATCATTAATTAAGGGAGTTTTTGATTGATCCAAGATGTTTTTTGGGTCCTAATTAAGTTTGGGTTTGGTCCACTCTCATTCTTATCTACCACGGGAATGTTGAGTCACTAACCTAATTTGAATTTGTAAAAGGAAGAATATATAGTCAACCTTGAGAATGTTTCTAAGGTTGAAGATGGTATAAAGGAAAGTTAAGATGTTGCGAATTAGGAGAGTATGGCATGAGTGTGTGAAACAAGTGCGAAAAGTAGAGTGTGTGAAATTGAATTAAGGAAGCAATACGCTGATGTGTTATATTCCTGAAAGTAGTGAGTTGATGATGTATGCAATCCTTTGATCAATCTATGAATGTGTGGAACCTATTGTGGTGGATCTTCTATTGTATTTATTTGTTTGTAGGCAGTGAGCCTCCTTCTAGATAGTGATCCTTTGTATCCGGTATTGCATTACTATTATATTTTGAGTTAATCCTCACCCTAGTTTTTCCCTCATTAGGAATGATTCACCCCCCCCCCCCTTAGTTGTCTTGTTCATTTCAACAATTGGTATTAGAGCTTTGCTTCCTCAGAGAAGAGCTTAACTACTTGAGGTAGATTGGATGGCGCACAAGTTGAAAATCCATATTTTTGATGGAGCTGATTATAGTGACTGGAAGGAGCTGATGAGAGCTTATCTGATCTCTCTTGGTTTCAAGGCTTAGAAAGTTGTGGAGACAAATTATGTTGAACCGACTAGTGGTCCTTCTTCTGCTGATGAGATTTCTACCTACAAGTAGAATGAAAAAAAATGTATGCCCTCTTTAGTGCCTTATCTAGAACAAAACAAACAACAATTATCTATTTAGGCATTGCTTATGAAGTATGGGAAAAGTTGGAATATATTTATGAAGGAAATTATAGAGTCAAATTGTCAAGGAAGTTGACAGCTAAGCACAAATTTAAGAACTTGAAAATGGAAGAAGGTATAGATGTTGCAAGCTACTATCATAGAGTTGAACTTATAGAAAATGAAATAAAAAATCAAGGTGGTACCATGGCAGATGAAGATGTAATAGAGAAAATCTCAATGACCTTACCAAAGTTTTATAGTGATAAGGTCTCTACTATTGAAGAATCGTATAATCCAATTATATTTACTAAAGAACAGTTATTTGGCACCTTGTCTATATTTGAGATGAGGAAGTTTGGAAGAGAAAAGGAGAAATATGAAACAACCTTTAAAGAAATGAAGATACATGATGAGCCAAATAGTGATGGTTCAGAAGAGTTGGAAGCAAACTTTACAAGGAAATTGAAGAAAGGTACCGGTAAGTACAAACGTAAGTTACCTTTCAAATGTTTTAGTTGTGAAAATATTGGTCACTATGCATCAAGATGTCCAAATAGAGTTGCACACAAGAAGAACAAAAATAATAATTATAAAGAAAAAAGGGACAGGAAGTTCAAGAAATTGTATTATGTTAGAGAAGATGCTGGAACTTCTGATGATGAATTTGATTTTGCGGATGATAAAGATGAGTTTTTTTTTTTAGCCTTGGAGAATAAATCTATGTCTGCTAACCATGGAAGATGTGCAAGGGAATTTGGTCTAGAAAACAAGAAGGATGAGATGGAAGGTACTTTGGTTACTACATTTCATACTAGACAGGAATAAGACTATTGGGCAATTGATAGTGGATGTTCAAATCATATGACTGGAGATAAGAGTACGTTTACTAAACTTAAAAATTATGATGGAGGATTAGTTATGTTTGGATATGATTCTAGTGCTAACATTGTTGGAAAAGGAACAATTAGTCCTGATGGAGAACATAGTACTAATCAGTTCAAGAGAAGTTGTTAAAGATTTGCATAGAATCAAAAATCATACTAATTCTATTTGCAGAAGTTGTCAATTGGGAAAAACAACAAGAAGAAGTTTTAAAGGAAAAGAAAAATCATCTATTGGAATGCTAGAATAGGAAGCCTGAATGGTGATAGGTATTTTATACTTTTGATTGATGATTAATCTAGAATGACATGGGTTACTTTTCTTAGAGATAAATATCAAGCTCTAAATAGATTCAAAGTGTTCAAAGAAAGAGTAGAGAATTAAGTAAACCTGAGAATCAAATGTTTAAGATTTGATAGAGGTGGATAATTCACTTCTTGTGATTTTAATGCATTTTGTGAAGAACATGGTATAAAGATACATTATTCTGTCGTTAGAACCCCTCAACAGAATGGAGTTGTGGAAAGGAAGAACCAAACCATTCAAGATGTTGCAAGGAAAATGATGAAAGATGAAAATGTCCTTAATGTATATTGGAGAGAAGCAAGATCCACACTTCTATTTACATTCTTAATAGAGTTTAGATTACAAGTAACAACATAAAGACTCCTTATGAACTATGGACTGGTAAATCCTACTGTTAAGTAATTTAATGTGTTTGGAAGCATATGTTACATTAAAAGAGATTATGAGAATCTTGGAAAGTTTGATGCAATATTTGATGAAGGTATTTTTCTAGGATATTCAACTAATAGTAAAGCATATAGATGCTTCAATAAAATACTGAGGAAAGCAGTTGAAAGTGAAAATGTAAAGGTTGATGAAACTATGCATAGACCAATTGAGATAACTGAAGTTGAACCAAATGATCCTATCCATAGAAAAGTACAAGAAGAGGAAAAGGAAGATGAATATTAGAGTGAAGAAGAGGAGATCCTGGAACCTGCTAAGACTTGTATGTGTGTACAGAAGAATCATCCAAAGGAACAAATAATTGGAGATATAAGTGAAGGTGTAAACACAGGAAGTAAAGTGGTTGAGGTAAATTTGTGTTTAATTTCTAAGATAGAACCTAATATTGTGAGTGAGGCATGCAAAGATGAGATTTAGGTTAGAGCAGTTCAAGAGGAATTGTAGTAGATAGAGAAGAATCAAACATGGGAATTGGTTCCTAGACCTGTAAACAAGAATATAATTGGTTCAAAATGGGTGTTCAGAAATAAGCTGAATGAAGATGGTGAAGTAGTAATAAATAAAGAAATACTTGTATGTAAAGGGTATTCACAGGTTGAAGGAATATATTTTGAGGAGACATTTGGCTCGGTGGAAAGAATGGAGGCCATTTGGATGTTTTTGGCATTTTTTTCTTGTAAAGATTTCAAAGTGTACTAGATGGATGTCAAGTCTATATTCCTAAATGGAGAATTGGAAGTAGATGTGTACATGGAGCAACCAAAAGGATTTCAGTTATCAGACAAACCATACATGGTCTGCAAGTTGAAAAAGGAATTATATGGACTTAAAAAGGCTCCCAAAGCATGGTATGCAAGGTTGGACAGATAATTGACACAACAAGGATTTAGTAAAGGCTCCACGGACAATAATCTCTATTTCAAAGTTGAAGGTAAAAGAATATTGATAGTTATGGTATATGTTGATGACATTATCTTTGGAGGAAATGAAATTATGTGCAAGAAATTTGTAGATGAGATGCAAAAAGAATTTGAGATTTAGATAATTGGTGAGTTGAATTTCTTTCGTGGACTTCAAGTGAATCAAACTAATAAGAGCATATTCGGGTAAAAGCACAAACCCGTGTCACACTTTCGGCCAAATAAATAGTTTTGATCAAACTAATTTTGGCTAGAAATGTTTCGTCCGAGTAAGTTTCGACTGAAACCATGTGGCGTATATGTGGCACATATGGTTTTGATCGAATAGGTTTCGGCTGAAACCAAAAAAATTAAAAAGTTTCCTTCCAACTTTACAATCGGCTTTCAATTTGGCTTATTATATGTGTGGGGTTTCTATCGAAATGGTTTAGGCTGAAACCCTTCCATAGAAACCCTTTTAGCCGAAAGTATCTAGTTGGCATCGTACTTGGCAGCCAACTTGGCATTTTCCAAAATTTTCTAAAACTTTCAACTTTAACTAAGTATTTCTCAAATTAGAATGATTCTTTGCAAAAAATAAAAATATACTTTTGTAGAGCTTGGAGTGGGGTATCCAAATATATATATGTTTTTAATATTTTGATTAGTTTTAATATATGTTATTTTAAAAATAATACAAGTAGTTTGTTAAAATTAAAAAAAAGGTTGATTAGAAATTAAAAAAACATAGTAAAATATATTAAAAAAATTTAAAACTTATATGGGCTAGTAGAGGAGACATTCTTCTTCAAAAGGGTATAATTTTTTTTTTTTAAATAGTTGACGGCCCATGAAAACTGTAAAATTTTGACATGTTTGACTTTAAAACATTATTATGAGAAAAAATATAAATCAAAATTTGATTTTTTTTCCATGTAGTAGATATTTAAGTTACCTATTTGGAGAAAAAAATTAGGGAGAAATGAAATTTTTTTCTATTTGTTTCTTGATGGCCCGTGAAGTCACTCTTTTATGAAATTTTCAGCACTCCAAAATTTGTCCTTAAATTAAAAAAATCATAACAAAAAAATTTGTTTAATTTTTTTTTTAAATTATAGGAATAAACTTCATCAAAAGTTCTTCATTTCATTAGTTCACACCATTTTGAAATTCATAAAGACCACTTTTATGTGGTTGAAGTTCAAAATTTCTTTTGTTGTTGGTCGATTCCTTTATAAAGTGCGGCATGGGTTTGTGCTTTTACCCATTCATTTCACAATCTAATTATGTTAAGATTTGTTGAAGTTTGGAATGGATGACTCCAAACTAATCTACACCCCTATGGTGACTGGATGCAGACTGAGTAAGGATGATGAATCTTCTAAAGTTGATCAGAGCATGTACATATTGATGATTGGTGGACTGTTATATCTTACTGCTACTAGACCGGATATCATGCATGCAGTATGTTTGGTTGCCATATTTCAAGAAGAACCTAAGGAAACACATGTTATAGTTGTGAAGATGATATTCGGATATCTAAAGGGGAATTTAGATTATGGTTTATGGTATCCTAAGGATATTGATTTCACCTTGAATTCCTACACTAATGTAGATTGGGATAGCTGTGTAGATGACCGAAAAAGTACTAGTGGTAGTGCATTATTTCTTGGGGGGAGATTGGTTTCATGGTTGAGCAAGAAACAAGATTCAGTTTCTTTGTCTACTGCAGAAGCTGAGTATATTATAGAAGCATCTTGTTGTACATGAGTACTTTGGATGAATCAAGCATTGAAGGATATAGGTGGGTATGTGCAGGATCATGATGGGTATATGGCTGACGATTTCTTTTTACCCAAAATTGACGAAATGAAAAGGGTTTTTAAAGGAGATTCTTAGCTTTCCACCAATATAAATTATGCTTTACTTTGAATTTAATAAATAATTATTATTCATTTTCTATTGAATTACAACTAAAGTGTTGATTTTTAAGTTTAATTGAAAAACATCTATAGCTTTCAAACATTATCATATTTTTTGAATCCAAAACATGCATCACATTCTATGCTTCACATAATATAAGATTAAAAAATTAGAAAATGAATTTCATGAAGTTTTGACCAAGTTAAGGTGGTCAAATATACGAGTCTTTATATTTTTTTAAAGTTGTCATAAAAAAATTATAATTAATTGTTTACTTACACAAAAATTACAAAACAATATGCATCACATCGGGACATGAGTCCTCTACTTATATCTAAAATCTTATTAATTTTTTTTTTATCATTTGAATGTGGTTAGGGTGGTCAAACAAACACCTACTTCTTATTTTTTCCCAAATATTTAAGTACTACTATATTGAAATTTCAAATTTTCACCAAATATATTTTATTTTTTCGTAAATAAACATAGTAATTTAGAAACTACATTCAATTTAATATAAATTCTATTCTTACATATTTTTGAAATAATATAGATAACTTATTCAAATTTTTATGTCAAGATGCCTAACTTTGATTTTTCTGAATTTTTTGCCACTTAAGGGCCTATTTTTTCCATGATGATCTTGCACATACCTAGGTGTGATATGTGATGAGCCTATCCCTATATTTTGTGACAATACAAGTGCAATAAGCATTTCAAAGAGTTCAGTGATGCATTCCAAGACAAATCATATATCTATCAAATATCATTTATTGAGGGAGAAGGTGTTGGAGAATGAAGTAAGGCTTGAATATGTATCTAATAAGGATCAGATTGCAAATATATTTACTAAGGATCTTCTAAAGGATACTTTTGAGTATCTCTAGGAGAAGTTAGGGGTTACTACCCCTCCTTCCTTGAACTAGGTGCACATGGAGGTGCATTAGTCCAATGGATCTATAGATTCTTCATTTGTTTGGACTAATGATTAAGGTCTACTCCTTAGGGGAGTAGAGAGTATCATTGTTTTAGTATGAGATGTGGGTGCACTTCTAATGAGGAGTGATAAGAGTGTTATATGGTAGAATTTTCATGCAAAACTTTTATTTTCCATTGATTTCAAAGGGGGAGAGAGAGCATGTGAAAAATCCTATTTATATCTAGGAAGAGAGTGCATAAATGTTGTGCAGGTTGTCTAATCTAAAAAATAAAGGAAAGAAGAATCAAGAGAGTGAGTATGTTGTCTTTGATGGTATTTCACATCATATGTTGCCATCAATGACAAAGGAGGAGATTGTTGCAAGTATGAGTGTGTTTGGTGGTGTTTTCATTAATGTTGTCATTGATGTCAACATAGTTTAGAGTGATTGCAGGTGTTACATGTATAGTCTAAATACTGTGGAAGTGTTGAGAGTACATGGAGCTATATTTATGGTGTTGTAGATGTGCTGATGTCAAGTGATTTTGAGAAAATTAACAATAATGAAGGTAGTGTTGTGTGTGTGTTATGAGTGTGCTCTAGTAATGTGCTCTACATTTCTTCTATGTTGATCCTATGCTTGTGTAGATCTATAGTATTTTTTTTGGGCTTCAATGGATAATATATCCTAATTTTTAGCTTTTGGGTTGATGGAGAGTGAAATATGTGTTCATCAGTGTGTGAACCCATTTGGCAGAATTATTTGTATGTGGACTGGGAGAGATGTATTTGCTCTACAATCTTTTGGTAGTGTGTCTCAGATTTTGCAGATCTAGAATAAGGTTAATATTGATGTTCTTTATGTTTTGGAATATGTGCTTGTGGTTTGGTTTTTTGTAAGGCTTGCTCTAGAGCTATTATGTGTTTCTACATGGTTCAGTTGGACTGTTAAAGAGAGTTTGGTGTATGGAAGTTGTTGCAGTTGTTGTCGATATATCTGAAGGTTTCTATGAGGTTTTCTTGTGTCTGGAGAAGTGTGTTGAGTGATCCATGCACATGATCATCTTGTTGTGGATGCACCTACTTCAAAGTTCATTGGTTTTTACATTAGGTTTGGTTGATCTGGTCTCTACACGTTACATGAATATTAAGCATCGATTAAGGAAGCATGTGATTAATCCAAGATTTATTTTGGGGTCCTAATTAAGTTTGTGTTTGGTTCGCACTCATTTGTATCCACCGCAGGAATGTTGATTCACCGACCTAATTTGAATTTGTAAAAGGAATACTATGTAGCTGACCTTGAGAATATTTCTAAGGTTGAAGATGGTATAAAGGAAATTCAATATGTTGTGAATTAAGAGAGTATGGAATGAGTCTGTGAAAGTTAATTAAGGTAGAAGTATGTTGATGTGTTAGAATCCTGAAAGCAGTGAGTTGATGGTGTCTACAATCCTTTGATCAAGTTGTGAATGTGTGGAACCTATTGTGGTGGATCTTCTATTGTATTTCTTTGTTTGTAGGAAGTGAGCCTCCTTCTGGATAGTGAGTCTTATTTGTAGCTAGTGAGGCTTTGTATTTGGATAATGAGTCCTTTCTGGGCAGTGATCACTCTAGCAGTGAGCATTTGTATCTGGTATTGCATTACTATTATATTATGAGTTAATCATCATCGTGGTTTTTCCCTCATTGGTTTTTCCACGTAAATATGGTGTCTCTGGTGTTTTCATTCTATTATTTTAATTTCATGTTTATACTTAATAATAGATTAAAGTTAAAGTGAAATTGATTAAGATCAGAAGTAAAAGTAATTTCGTACAACTGATTCCCCCCCCTCTCAGTTGTTTTATACATTTCAACAAGTATTTCATGGAAATGTTTTAATGGTTTCTCTATATCATGGTGCACCTTATTATATGCCTACTTAAGTATCTATCCTAGAACACATTCCAACAAAAAACCATTATATTTTTTCATATCATGGTAGATCTTGTCATATAATTTAAGGTAAACAACATGTTTCTTAAAACAATTAGAAACTCATGCAAGATTCATTATGAACATCTTAAAAATAAAATACATTCACCATCCTTCCTATCCAATCCACCTAGTTTTTATCATACATATCCACTCATCAATTATATTTCTACAAACAAACTAAAAAATATATTTTTTTTTACCATGTATCATCATCCATACATTTATTAACTCTATTCATCATTCATATTTAATTTTCATATTTATCCTCTCCATTCATCCTTAAGACCCATCCTCTAACTAATTTATCTATTACCACCAATATCTTCATCTATTATTACCATCCCAATATATTTCCATGTATCTTATTTATTCATCCCTAACTAGTATTCATTCATCCATTTTAATAGTATGCATAATTTCTTCAAACTTGATCATCCTCTAAAGATGACATCCTTAAACCAAACCATCCAAAATTAGGGCGAATATTTTAAATTCAAAATAGATCCAATAAAATATATATCAAAATCTCAATAAACCATAACCATCATCTTTAATTTATCAATGCAAATCAAGTCAAATTACCATTATATCCTAAGATCTTCATTCTTTCTACATATTATGACCAATTTCATCTCATATAGTACCTATATCTTCACTCTTTATATAGTATTTTTTGATTGATAAAGAAGGGAAGGGCCCTGATCTAGTTACAAAAATAACAACACAAACATAGAGAAACAACTCAAGTGCACCATAGATTGAACCTTGAAAATCGACCCTAAAGGGATTGTCTAGAAAAAATATATCCTTCTTAGGAATACATCTCTTTCTACATTGCACAATTGTCCAAGAAGAAACAAAGACTAGTTTTGAATCATTTAAACAAGACGGAGAAGCCCATTCAAAGTGACTAACCAAAGGATCAACAAGAACCTAAGGTGAAACAACCAGATCCAAAAATGGAGTAACATGAGTCATAAAAGAGACAATCTCATTCAAAACTAAAGTAGTTGGAGCCATAGGGGAGATAACACATTCATCATCTAGAATTGTAGTAGAAACAACATTGTCCAAAAAATGAGCAATAGAAGCGATAAGAGAGGCAAAACTAATAGCAATAGGAATTTTTTTTTGAGAAAGAGGAGAAGGAGGCCCAAAATCCTAACTATCAATGGAAGAGACATCATCAGGGAACACAATGAAATGGTCCCCGAGAGAATTCTTCCACCAAGTGGAAGAAGAAGAAAGATGAGAGCCATGAGGATAATCACAAGTGAAGTGTCTAGTAGAAAAAAAAAATCTACAATGAAACTAGATTCTTTCGGAATCCACAAATTGAGTCTAAGACCAACCATTAACCTAAATCATAGCATCACCAAGTAGAGTCTAAGATAAATTAACCTCATCTTAAATCCTAGAAATAGAGGTGTGAATGAAGTTCTTGGTTGTAGTATCCACTTTCAAGAACCTACCAAGAGCATTACCAATACCTTCAAAATTAAAAGAGAACTATAAATGAGTGATCCCACAGTATTGGTTTACAATTTGTGGCCAAACTGGACACTAAAATATTTTTTTCTAACTAAATCTTCAGCTTCAGGCACCTATGGCAGCTAAACCATGAGAAATTTGAAGATTATGTAAACTATTGATTTGTGGCATTTTTTTCTGTAGATTCTAAATATATTTTTTTCAAAACATTTGGAATCAGATTGGACTTCTTTTTTCATCTCCTTATAAAGCTAGTTTTTTTCAATAAACAACTTTTTTAAGGAGTGATGCTCACTGTATAACACATAACATTTTTTACATGAAGGATAAAATTCTAATTTATTCAAATTTAGATTTTTAACTACGATATCTAGAGCTGCCAATTGGTATCATAATGTTTTATTAAATATTTTTTCCTTAATCAAGTTTCAAAGTCAAACCAATTACAATTTAGACATAGGAAGACCGTATAACGCATAAATTTTTATTGTATGTATCAAAATTCAATTTATTTTTTGTTGGATCAAGGACTTCAATCTCTGGTGCACTCATATTTTTAGATTTTTTTTTTGATAATTTGCTATTTTTCCACATGTGTAGAACAAAGAGCTTGATTTTCGGTGAAAACCCTATGTTTAATAAAACTAAAAAAAAATACATAATAAAACCAAAAAATATTAAAATTATATTCATTGGATAGCTTGTTCCGAGGACTACCATCATCCAATTGGGTCTGTGAAGTCTCCTCCATTTTCATCCTCAACTTGAGCTTCAAAGGGAATTTTTTTGCATATTTTTGGTGCCAAAGGGGGAGAAGGGGAGAAAGGGGGGGTTCAAGTGAACCCCCCTTCGAGCGAACCACCCTTGTCCCATTCAAGAAAACCCCTCTTTCCCCATTCGAGCAAAGGGGGGTTCAATCAAACCCCCCTTTTCCCCTTTGTTTTCTAAAAAAACATGACATTTTTATGTTTCAAGCAAACCCTCATGGAAAAGGGGGTTAGCTCGAACTAGGGGTTCAAGCGAACCCTTTTATGGGTTTGTGTGAACTCCCTAGTTCGTGTGAACCCCTTAAAACCAAATTTTTTGATTGTGGGAGCGTTTTTACAATTTTGCTTCCTCAACAAAATTGTAAACTAGTATTATGGGTTCACCCAAATATGGGTTCATGTGAACTCCCTAGTTTGTGTGAACCCCTTAAAACCAATTTTTTTGATTGTGGGAGAGTTTTTACAATTTTACTTCCTCAACAAAATTGTAAACTAGTATTATGGGTTCGTGTGAACCCCTTAAAACCAAATTTTTTGATTGTGGGAGAGTTTTTATAATTTTTCTTCCTCAACAAAATTGTAAACTAGTATTATGGGTTCACCAAAATTTAAGGGGAGGTAGGGTAATCTCACGTAAATAGGCATAATATCAATGGGTTCCTTCAATGGTTTGAAGGAATGAAGCCAAGGCCTCAATGATAGGGGATGAGATTCCAATACCCACAAACCATGATCTAAAGTAGCTTGTCTATCATTAGAAGAACTAAATTCAACAAAAAAAAAACTTTGGTAGAAGGAGAAATCTCTAACTTACCCTCCACCAAGGGAGACCAATGCTTTGAAATATAGAGGTGTAGATCTAGGAGAGAATTCCATTGATGTTAGAATCTACAAATTAGACTCATTTTGGAGAAGAAATCAATGTTGTCCAAAATTTCACTCCTGAGAGAGATCATAGGAGTAATATTGGCACACAACATAGGGTGCATAAACCTCTCCCACCTTAGTGGACCACACAACATCAAGAAAAGATTGAGAGTCTGGTACTCGAGAAGAAACTTTCATAACCTCCCCCACACTAGGAGACTCAACCAGAGTAATCACTATAGACTGAACAACGAGCATTTCATTAGATAATTCAATGACTAAATCACATCCTGCTGATGTAGCAGAAATCTATGGGAGTAGGAGAACCATTTGAAATAGGCAATCAAATTTTTTAGAGGGCAGGAGGAGACATGAGCCATATTTTTTCTCTTTATACAGTAGTTACTTCTTCTAGTTGCAATAGCATTTTATAGAGGGTCAGAATATAGATATTTAAATTTGACATCCCAATGTTACCTTTTCAAAAAACATCATTGCTACATTAGTAAATAATTAAATAATTAATTAACATATTGGGAAAACAAATTTTGTATTGAATATAGAGGAAACAACATATATAGTTTATAGTCTGGGTGTTACATCATATCCACAATCTACCCCCTATTACATCATATCAGCAATCTTGTTCATGGGCATTACTAGCCCTTGTTACAACATCATATTACATGTATCATACTACAAAACATTGTCATATATAGATATACATCCTTGTATACACAACACAAAATATATGTAATCTCAAAACTATCAATCAACATTGCCCCAAGTATAGATTTTATCCTACTCTATTACCACAGCTACAAAATTTATCTTTTGTTGCCTTCTTCAGGATCATTAGTGCTTTTGCTACTTCTTGTTCAGCTTTAGAGTGACCTTGTGCCATATCACCCCTAATCTACACCTTATCAGTTCTATTTATTGTTCACTCCTTAAGATCATTCTGGAATTCTTGCAAAGCTCTTAGAAATATATAAACCCTAGGGTGCCCCTTGATGGCACTCTTAAATTTTGCAAATTTGAAGTGCCCATTTCAAAAAAATTGCATTTGCACTTATAGAAGTGCAGCTGACAAATTTGCCTGAATGAACTAATTTGGAAGGTCATAATTTGGAGCCAGATGATTTTCATGCAAAACCCATTGGTAGACATATTTGAATGTGCATGTCAATTTTCAGCCTCCCACGATAAGTTTTGACAAGGTTTTGGAAAGTGAAGCTGGAGGGTTTTAGCATTTTTCTGTTGTTTGCAAACTTTCAATTTTGCAAAGTTGCCTCCCATTTGAGTTTGTATTTTGCAATCAGTTGATTTTCATGTCAAAATGAATGTTTCTCTATATTCGCCCCACCTAAATGAGATTGTGTGTTAGTTTTCAGAGTCTCAGGAGCTGATTTGCTATTTTTCACAAATTGAAACCAAATGCAATTTCTTCAGTTTTTGCATTTGCATTTCTAGAAATCTTTCTGAGAGGTCAAATTTGACCCTAAGTATCTTTTGATCAATGATGGTTCAATCAAATTATTTTTGTACACATGCTCAATGTACCTGAATGATCTATTGTGTCCAGTGGCAGCTCGCCAGGAGTTGATTTGCTATATTTGCAAAATGACAATTGGTTCAGAACAACTATTTGTTGTAGAAAGTTTGAGTAAGAAACTTTTACAGTTGATAACTTTTTCCTCGTGATTGATTTCTCTGATCTGTCTTTTTCATTGAATTCTCTAGACCAACATCCACATGCTTGTAAGTTTTCATAGCTCTAGGAGGTTGTTTGACTAGTTTTCTAAGTTGATTCCAAAGCCCACTTGGCCAATTTTCACCATATTTCAAATATGCCCGAAAGCAAGTTTTAATGAAAACCCAGTTTTTGTTTTCACTCCAGAAGCACTCAAAAGTTGTCCTAGACCATTTAAGGGTAAAATTTGTTTGAAAACTTTTTTTTTAGTCGATCCCACATTCGGACCCGATGTGCTTCACACAAACATGAAATTTTACACTAAATGAGAGATAGAAACATAACATACATGGGAACCCAGTGTGTTTCACATGGTTAATATTTTTCACATTGAATGAGAGTTTGAAGCCAAGTGCACCTGTTCAGGTGGACATGGCAAAGAATGCTTATACTCATGATGATAAAATATATGAATGGGATACTTGCTTGGCTATAGCCTTGCATCAAATTGTACATTTCCATATTTTACAAGGTCCAAATATCCTTCTGAACTCTCTAGGGAAATTCATTACAAATATTTGAGGCGGTCTTGTGGGTCATGTTTTCTAACAACAAGTTGTGATCAACATATGGTGAAGGTTTCTACAATTCAAGGCATATCGAGAATCTTGTGGTTTTCCATACTATGTTGTCCCGAGATCAATTTAATGGTGAATGTTCTTATTATCTCTCGTGATGTTGGGATAATATCATAATATTATCAAATCTTGCTTGGTTGCCTGAACAGTTACACGATAATGAAAAGCAAGTCTCTCATATATTTTAATACTGTTCAGTATGGTTGATATCTTGAATCGATGGTGAGTATGAGGTGATTCAAAACTCATCAAATGTTTTATTGAATGCTTTGGAAAATTTGTATGTGAAATGATGCCTCAGATTATGAAGGATAGCAAAGCTTTTCACAATTAGAAGATTCATTGAACGCATCAATGTATCTTATGATGGCTTGTGCTTTTGTTCTTACAATGTTGACATGGTGAACGTGAAACATTTACATTGCAAGTAATGGGGCACCATCACCATGAGGGGAGGAATGTCGATCTAGAAAATCTATCAAAGATTGAATTCTAGGTTGTTGAATTCTGAGGGGTATCCTTTGGTGCTGATTGAGAGCAATGTGGGAGCTTTGGAATAGGTATGGCACTCCATCAAGTTCATGAAATGATGCAGCCCACGTACCAAATAGAGGAGCAAGACACTAAATGTATATGTTGAAGGCACTTTAGAAACAATAAAGAAAATGCAATTATGGATCAGTTGCAAGGGTGTTGTAATGAAGGGAGAAGCCGATTTAATATTGCAGAGTTCCGCATAGAGTGAATGCATTCAAAATGCATTAGAAAATTCTAGGAAAATGTAAAGTGGCAGGGTTGTGCATAGATTGATCTATTGAAAGGACATTTGAAACTTTTAAAGAAAATGCAGTTAGTAGGAAGGCACAACTAGAAAATGAGGGGAGGTATCCAAAATGTGGAAACATATGCAAAGTACAGAGGTTGGTTGACAAAGTATACCAAATAATGTTGTCTCATGAGATGCCATGTTTGTAGAGTGCGCCCAAATTGGAGTTGTTGAAGGGGCACAACCTGTAGCAGATGAGGAGGGTAGCCAAAGTAGACAAGGCGTGTGGCCTGTTTTATAAAAATACCTCCATTAAATGTGATCTCATGGAGGTGCCAACATGTACAAGATAAATTTATTGAAGATTCCTCAAAAAATTTCTAGAAAATGCAATTAGTGGTTGTATGGTTGATCTATTGAAGGTATTCTATAAAATTTCAAGCAAAAGCTCGAATCAGAGGGAGACCTGTGCGCCATGAGGGAGACTTTACAATGTAGAACTTCCTATGAATCTATACTGCAATGAAGTGGTATGCACATCCATCAAAGCACAAAGCCCAAGGAAAGTTTAAAGTGCAAGGAGTAGCCACTGTATGTAGAGTGTTAGAAGTTGCAAGGAGCTCGATGGAGGAGGTGCCAAGTTATACGCAACATGGAATTGTTGAGAAGGTTTCAAATACACACACCAAGTAAGGTTCAAGGTATGGACATCCATTGAAGTGTAGAGGCTCGAGCATATTGAGCAATGGATACCACACCTACAAAGGGATGCAAGATGATAAATAATTAGGGCAAGACCCGTAAGATCAACGATGGATAGAAGGAATTCCTACATGGCAAAATCTCGCAGACCCCACAAGGAAAATGTGACATGAGCAAGAAACCTGCGAGGCTCGTGAGATTGAAGCACGTGGTTGGTTGGACCAGGTGATCTTCAATGCATGGGTTGAGAGTTTTAAAGGAGCTTGATGTTAATTCTTTTTAGTGTTCCATTTATTTTTCAAAAGCGAAGCATTTTAAAAAAGGTAAATCTGCTCGATAAAATGAAGAATTTAAATACTTCAGAAACATGTTTTCTTAAATATTTAAATGTGAAAGCATGATGAGAATTAATATTTGTGAAGTGAGTAAATATCCACTATCCAAGAGGCCATCATTTTGTTGGAGATAAATGCAGAGTGCAAAGATTGGAAATGGGTAAAATATTTTACCCAATGAAGTTAAAAGCTTTCTTTCCATTTATAAAGGCTAACTTTTTAAATGGCAAAGGGGATAATTTGAGAGAGTGAATAAGTATTCACTATGTGGAATATTTTATCTTGCCAAAGGTATTCTCTTTGGGGAATATATTTCATTGGCTGGAAAATATAAACTGGATGTAATGTGAAGTGCATGTGAGAATATGCAATGTAAAGTGAATTTAATATTCCTTTTGTGGCCAAACTTTAATATTTGTTGAGAGGTGAAATATACAGTGCAGAGAAGAGAAAAATATGAAACTTTCACGGGAAAATTGAGATGTTTTCAACTACTAGGTGAATGAAGATGATTTTCACGGAATAAATTTGCTGTTGCAAATTGGAGGCAAAGTTTGTTGCTGCAAATTATGAGAGAAGAGAGAAGTTGCTCCAGATATTTTCAACTTCTTGTTCCTCGTTAATGGAGGATGAAGCTGCCAGTTGTTAATTGTGGATGCATTTTAGGGCTGATCTTATTTTCCTATGTTTTCTATATCTTCTATCCTTCTTTCATTTTGTAAGAGGTTCTGAAAATTTGTATGTAGTTGGGTAGATAGAGAATTGTAAACTTTGAGTTATTTCTTGAGTTTGTAAGCTGTAATTTTTTGATTTCATGAGAAAATACAACTAGTTTATGCAAATAAAATCATGAAGGTGTTTGCACATTCATGAATATCTTCATATTGTCTCCATATTTGTATACGTTTAGTCATATGAATTCAATAATACAAATTATCTTTGATTTTGTCATCTCAAATTTCATGAGATTATTTTGTCTGTTCATTGTTCTGTTTCAAAGAAATGGTTAAAATGCTTTGAGCAGGTGATTGTGATTTCAGGTGTGCAAATGGGATCTGATAAGGAGAATTTGATTGATAATAAGAGAGGGATTATTGGTGCAAGACACTAACAGTTGATGCAAATAATTAGCAATTTAAATCCATTGGTTGAAGTTTGTTTGCTGATGAATTTATTTTGTGTTTGACTCCATGGCCCAGAATTGGCAGTGATCTATTATTCAGTTTTATGCATCTCAGAAACATTTTATAAATGCAAAATAATTTTTAAATCCCTGTAGTTCGGTTAAGGTTTAATGTTGTGTTATGCCTCTCAATTGTTGAGTGTGTATTGATCTACTAAGAGTTTAGCCAGGCTTGAAGTTGTCAATGCTCTTTGTGGTTTAATTGAATTGGGAATTATCTACTATAAAAAGCAATGTCAGTGCATATGGTTGAATTAAGTTTTAGACATTGTGTAGGTTGACCCACCTTGGTCTTGCAGAGCCAGAAGTGTAGGAGATTTCAATCTTTGACTGAATCTTTTCAGTTGGCCACTAACTTTGAGAATTCTTAAACATAGAGGTTGGCTACCTCCTAGAGAGTTTCAAAGCTTAGCTGGAAAAATAAAACACCAACACCCCTCTTTCCAAGTGTGTCCATATTTGGCCTCAAGGACACCAATATTTATATCTCTGTTCTCTAGAAATCTCCAAAAATTCTCTTTTGAAAGCCCCACTATGATATATACCTGCATTGCAACATTATAAAGAATGAGTCTCTTGCAAGACTCAGTAAGTAACCTCTTCTTCCCTTGGAACCTATCTTCATTCCTTTCTTTCCATATTAACCACAAGATTTTAGTGGAAAGGCATTGCCAAAAGAAGAATTTTATTCCATTTTGACATTATGATTAAATAGTATCTTATCAGGCATTGGTTCACCATTATTTCCCCATACATTTTGTTCATTGCAAAACATGTTCTATATTTCCTTAGTAAAAATGCAATAAAAAAATGTGCTTAATTGTTTCAGGTATTCTACATAAACTACAAACATCAATGTCATCATGCTTGATTTTAAAAGACAATTTTTGTAATATTAACAACCATCTGAAATAGGATTTCTTAGCCTCAATTTCCTTGCACCAAATTTTTTGAAAGATTTTTTGCCACTAATTCTTGTTTAAGTTCATTTCCTAGATTTTGTTCACATGTTTTTTATTTCAATTTGTTTTGTTAGCATGGAGTAAATTTATTTTTTGTTTGTCTTCATTAAATTATTCCCATTTCACCATTTGAAATTATTTAAATTGCAATTTATCAATTTTGGTTTTTACAAGGAATTGAAACTGACTACATGCTTCTCTTAGGATAGTATATTTCCTCTAGTTACTATGTGGTATAATGAACTATGTGCTTATATCATTCCAATCTTTTAGCTTACCATCCTTCAAAATTTCATTAAAATATTTAATTCCTTTGTGTGCCCAACTCTTTTTTTGAGCAACCTTGGATTAAGGAAAGTGATTTATCTTTATGTTTTAAATTCCACCAAATTGACCTATTGGCAAAGATGACTCTATTATCACGTTTGGTGAAGTGACAATTGGATAAGTTATTTTTCACTACTTCCCTGTAGGTGAACTAATAATTTGACCCTATAGGTGTCATAGTCCATTCACTGGTAAGCATATCACTAAAGGGTAGAAGTTTCCATGCCTTTCTTTGTTTGCGAAAAACATTTAGGATATTTTGTTGGATGAGTTCCTTCCATGGCTTTTTCCCTTCTAGGGAACCAATCACCCATTTAGATATCAGGGCAATGCCTTGCAACCTAAGGTCTTTTAATCCCAGGCCACCTTCTGACTTAGAAATAGTGCACCATCCCCATTTCACCAAGTGTCTCTTCCTCTTTCCTTTCCCATCTGACCATAAAAACTCCCTTATGCTTTTCTAGATAAAATTAATCTATGATATTGCTATCAGGATTCAACTGTGTAGTTTTTGAGTCAAACTCATTGACCCATGATTCATGAGTAGTGGCTCACAAGAACCCATCTCTCATGATAATGAATGGTCCACTTAACATTCATTGCATCTAGGTGATGCTCATAGAGGTGAAGCATAGGTCCATCCCGAGAGGTCCCCCATCCCAGTACTGCTCCAGCTCAAGTGCACTTAACCAAAGAGTTTCTCCCAAGGTTAATCCCACTTAGCTTGCTACCCCATTTGCAAAACCTTCAGGAAGTGTTATTCCTTATGAACCATTCATTATAGAGCCCATTTAACTCATCAATTGATAAGTAGGAGGTTCTTTCCACAACATGTCAAATTATGATATTGCTATCAAGATTCAACCATGTATTTTTCGAGTCAAACTCACTGACCCATGATTCATAAGTAGTTGTTCACAAGAACCCATCTCTCATGATAATGAATGGTCCACTTAACACTCATTGCATCTAGGTGATGCTCGCAGAGGTGAAGCATTGGTCCATCCTGGGAGGTCCCCCATCCCAGTACTGCTCTAGCTCAAGTGCGCTTAACCATAGAGTTTCTCCCAAGGTTAAGCCCACTTAGCTTGCTACCCCATTTGCAAAACCTTCAGGAAGTGTTATTCCTTATGAACCATTCATTATAGAGCCCCTTTAGCTTATCAATTGATAAGTGTTATAGAGACCCTTATGCCTTATGGGGGACCTCCTAGGATGAACCAATGCTTCACCTCTATGAGCATCACCTAGATGCAATGAGTGTTAAGTGGACCATTCATTATCATGAGAGATGGGTTCTTGTGAACCACTACTCATGAATCATGGTTCAATGAGCTTGAATCAAAAACTACACAGTTGAATCCTGATAGTAATATCATAATTTGACATGCTATGGAAGAAACCTCCTACTTATCAATTGATTAGATAAAGGGGCTCTATAATGAATGGTTCATAAGGCATAACACTTACTGACGGTTTTGCAAATGGGGTAGCAAGCTAAGAGGGATTAACCTTGGGAGAAATGTTGTGGTTAAGCGTGCTTGAGCTGGAGTAGTACTAGGATGGGGGACCTCCTAGGATGGACCAATGCTTCACCTCTATGAGAATCACCTAGATGCAATGAGTGTTAAGTGGACTATTCATTATCATGAGAGATGGGTTCTTGTGAACCACTATTCATGAATCATGGGTCAATGAGTTTGACTCGAAAACTACACGGTTGAATCTTGATAGCAATATAATAATTTGACATGTTGTGGAAGAAACCTCCTACTTATCAAAATTAATCTAGTAAGAACTAAAGAACCAAACAAAAGTGAAGTATATACTATTGTGCAGTTTTTGCACACACGCCCCACTGAAAGTGGAGACCCTCTTTCTTTCACTTTTTGGTGTTTTGGCCCTTCTTTTTCGGGGGTTTTCACTTGCTTGGGTTCATGCTTTAATGTCCATCTGGCCAATTGAAGTGGCACACTTATGAGTTTTATTGAAAATCTTGAGTTTTGACTTTGTCTCGGTGTTTTCACTACTTTCGGGAAAATTCGCCTGGGCCGGATTCTCTCAGTTTCCTGTCGATGTCCGAAGTTGCTGCCTTTTTACCTTATTTTTAGGAAAATTTGTATGGTCCAGATTTCCTTGAAGTCCATCACTACGTTGAATCCTTGAGTTTTTTTGGTTGTGGTTGTCTTGTCGATCGCATTAATGGCATTTCTGCGGATGTTTTGGGGCTTTGATATATTGGATTTTGGGAGGTAAATGATCATTTGAGTTTGTGCATTTGCTATCATTTGAGCTTGTGTCTTGGAGCTTTGGTGTTTTGCTGGATTAAGATTTTTGAGGCTATTTGGACTATGCATTTGCATTTTGTGTGCGTGGGTTGTATCTTGCTCGCATTTGATGGTTTTCTATTAGCATCACCAATTCCAGCCCTTTCGCTCTCATGGTATGTTGGAATGCTCTTTTATTCTGTTGATTTTGAATTGCTTTGCTTCATTTATTTCTTGGACTTTCATGATTTCCTAGTTTCCTTGGGTATGCGCATTCTCGTTTGGCCATTTTGGGGGTTTGTGTTGTTGTACCAGTCTGCTTGGTTGGTCATTGTTGTTTGTTCTCGATCTGGTATTGCTTCTCGTTTGGGTGTTTGTTTGCATTGGTTTTCGACCCTCCATTATAGTGTGTGAGAAAGTCGTGCCTTGTTCCCTGTGCTTTCATGGCAGAGATTTTAGGGCTCTTGACCTAGGGCATGGCCAATCCTCTTGAAATTACTATGAAGAGTGTTCAAAATTCATGTTTCATTCATTGGAGGTCTAGGTTAAGTTATTCTTAGAGTGCAAGCCTGAGATCCAGAGTTGTGAAATAGTTTTTGTGAAAGTAGTTAGAAGAAGGACATGTTCAGGTTTTTGAGGTCCTCTCAGAATTCTGCTTCCCTGGGATTTCCCCGACTTATCTCTTTCTTTCTTTTTCACCACCTTTTCCTAGATTTCATTTATCTCGCTAGAATATACTTCCTTCAGATTTTCCCGATGTCCGTAGTCAGGTCATTTTACCGATTTCTCGCTTTGGTGATGGTATATCCAGATTTCGCAAAAATCCGTTGAGTTCGGATTTTCTCGAATGTTCTGTGGCCCCTCCTTTTTCTTGGGTTAGTTGTAATTGGTGTTGTTTTAGCCCAAATCCATCTCTGGCAGATTCTTTCGGGTTTTCGGGAAAAAGGTTGAATTTGATGATTATGGAGGAATCTATTTATTGATAATGTATTTGATTGATTAAATGAGCTTATGCTAAGTGTTTCTAATGGTTTTCCTTTTTTAATTGATGGATTTAAATGATATTATGGGATTTTGCATGCTTGGTTCGCTGGAATCTGCCTGGTCCAGATTTTCCCGAAAATCCTCCCTAGTGTAGAATCCACGAGGGGGGCTAAATCTTGAACTTTGAGGTATTAATCTCTTGCACTTGTTGTTTCTTGTAGATTTGATTGTGGTCATATTTATGTGTTTGCAGGCAAGATCAGGATAGGATGTTGTTGGTCGAGGCAAGGGAAAGGCAACAGATCTAGGTGCAAAGACTTCTGCCATCTCAGATGGAGAGAAGGTGAAGTTGGACATAAGGAGTCGGATTCCTGAGAGCAAGTTGACCTCAATTTGGTCAAAAATCATAGATACAAACATGGGCATGTGGGACTATTATGAATTCAAGGCTAAGATGTCAGCACCGAGCTCTCCTCTATTGGCAAAAAGAATGGTAGACTTCGGACTGGCTCATGTGGTAGGTTTTCCTTCCACAGCGCAGTGCTATGAGCTGGTGCTTGAGTGCGCCAAAAATTGTGATAGAGGGACATAGAGGATAATTCATCCCTAGGACAGGATTTTGGCTGGCTTTTGTCTTGTGTCCATTGCTACAACCTTTGATATGCTTGATAGGTCTCATGTAGTGGCCTTTGACAAAGATGTGCTAGGAAGTATTATGAGGAGAATATAGTCAAGTCTCAATAGGTGATTAAATCTTGGCTAGAGAATCCTAAATCCCATTTCTCCAAGTTGCCTAAGCAACTATTCAGGCTTAATTTCAAGAGAGAATACTACAATGTCATCACTCTTCTCAGCAGGTTGGTGGGATTGAAGAGTGCAAGTGTGTTCGAGACATGGATGTTTAATGTAACTACTAGAATGGAGCAGGGAATTGACTATCACTGGGCAGGTGCCATCAATGATGTGATTCATGAATAGTTATGCAACGTCTTGCAAACCAAGACTTTTACCATGACCTCTTACCTAGTATATTCATTGGCGAGACTTCACCCATACAAGGGGTTAAACACTAGGGGTATCTTTGGGAAAGATGTCGTCTATGAAGTATATCCACAGTTGCACCTAACTGGAGGAAGTTACATGAGATCCAATGATTTTTTCACAATGTACATCACTAGATTGCTCCAAGGTGCAGAACATATGAGAATTTCTTGTAAGGAAAAGGAATTGATAAAGAGATATGGGGCATGGTTTATCCAGTTCCCAACTTTCTCATACATCAGAATTGGTGGTTTTTAGAGGGATCCCTATAGACTCCCCAGATACCCTACTGATCATGTAATATTATTGGAAGTCACTAGGCAGATTTGTGACTTTGACAATGTCGTAAAGGGAGAGATGCATAAGATAGGATTTGGGAATGATTTTCCCCTAGGAATGGGTGAGGTTTGTGCTTCCATTCAGTATTCTCATGATTCTGAGGAGGAGATGAGTACTCTTGGTCTCTCCTTCCATTACAAAAGGGCAAGGTTTGATATCACTGGCAAAGCTCAAAAGAAGGCCAGTAGGGAATATAGCCATAAGGCTCACATTAAGGATTACTGGGTTAACCTTGCCGATGAGTTCAACATAAGAAAGAAGAGGTTTTCTAGGTCACCAGTGGATTTGGTGAGACTATACAATGTAAAGGCCATCCCTGACTAGGTGGAGGAAGATGGAAATGTAATCTAGGGTCATGTCTATGAGGCAGTAAAAGATAAGCCAGCTAGAGAAGTTGATTGGTTAGAAGAGGAAAAGACCGAGTTGGACCATGTCATGGCCCCAGTGATCAAATATACCAAGATGTGGTTGAAACACAAGATGTTGGAACTAGAGGGTGAAGGTATCCCATGCACCTATGATCTAATGGGAGACTTGGAGTCTCACTTTGCTTCCGAGGGTTCACTTGAACCTGATCCAAAAGGAAAAGAAAAGGTGGATTCTCCTTTCAGAATCCAGGTGAGGGAGGTTCAAGCTGAGAAGGCTGCAGAGGTAAGCAAACAGAGGAAACCTATTGCTAAGAAGAGGAGACATGCTTCTAAGAAGGAAGTTGAAAAGAATAATGAAGAAGAGGAGGAGGTTGAAAGTCCTCCACCATTGATAAAGAGAAGAAGGATTACAAAGCTATCATAGAAGATGGAGGAGGCTTCTGAGGTTGACAAGGAAATTTAGCCACCAGTGGTAGAGGTAGAGAGCTCTAGGGAAAAGACACAAGTATACATGAGGAGATCAAGGACTCCTTCCCCAAGGGATACTATAGTAAAGGAGAATGTTTCAGTTAGTATTCCTGTTGTTGAGAAAGTAATTGCCTCCATTCCTTAGGATGTTGGTAACACATAGGAGGAACCAAAGAAGGATGAAAGTCCTAAGGATTTGGGTGAGGAAGAGTTTCAGGTGGGAGACCTCTATAATGCAGAGGAAGAGATTGATAAGGTAATATAGAATTCCTTGGTATCACATACAGACTCACCTGTGGGGGAACAAATGAACAAGTCTCCTCAAAAGGAGGAAAAAATACTAGCTAGCCCTTCACTAGTATAGGTGGTTATGGAAGAACAGGTACAAGAGAAAGAGAATCCAACTGTGGACATTCCCAATGTGCCAAGTGCTGAAAAGGATGCAACTACTGATTAGCACGAACAAGGGCAAGATAAGAAAGATACAGTACCTATTGGTTCCACTATTATAGATTGGCTTGAGAAGGAGTTGAAGATTAAAATGGTGATAGTGGAGGATTCCCCTCCTAGTTGGGATGTTCTCATGGATAATGTAGAGAAGTAAAAAACTAAGAAGAAAGCAAGGGTTGTGTCCCGAATTGAGAGAGATGGGTCAGGTAACCGGGTGACCCACATTGTTACCCCTGCTCCAGACAAAGATAGGGACAATGTGACTGCTGAGACTATCATGTGCAAACTATTGACTTGGGGCATGCTACTATGGAGCAGGACATTGAAGAATATGAAGGCTCCAGTTCTGTGATTGTAGGCAGGTTGAAGAAGGCTATGCAGACTAGGCATGAGCTAGAGAGGGAGAATGAGAAACTAAAGAAATACTTGCAAGAGTTGATGAAACCTTTGCAATCTATTGGCTCTTCCTCCTCAACTACAGGTTTCTTTTCTCAGGAGACAATCTCTAAACTTGAGAGGATGAAGGGCACCACACATGCTATAGTTGCTTGGTTGCAGGGTGTTCAAACTAAAGGAGATGATGCTATTAAGAGCATATTGTCAACTGGAGGAGATGCAGTGAGATCAATGGATTGGTTAAAGGTTGTCTTAGCTCAGGATAATGTGGATACCAACCTCCTACTGTAGAAGACCACAACAATCACGGGATTCTTCCTTTTCCAAGGGTTTTCAAACCTTGGGAATGGTGACTCTATTGGGGAAATGCTCCAGAGCATTTCAAAGATAAACTAGAATCAAGAACCCATAATCTCTGGTTTTAATCCTTCCCTCAAGACTCCTATGAACAAAGTTTCAGAAACCAAAAGCAAGAAGACCTTTTCCTATACCAGGGTCCAAGTGTGTGTATTATGCATTGATTCTTATCTTGTAAGTGCAATGGGAACAAGAGCAAATCTGACCAAGGCTACACAAAAATTCAACTTCAAAAGGAACCTGGATAGAGCCTCACTACTAGTCAAGTGTTCATAGCCCCGATGATGTTATCATTGTGACCCTCCCAAGCATAACTCTACTGCCAGTCAGGCATCTATAGCTCTGGTAGAGATACTAGGATACTCCTGATAAAGTGAAGCTCATTCAAATTTTCAAAATTTTCTCTTTTTCTTTTTTGTTTTATAGAACTTTTCTGCTACACCTTTGTAAGTAATGAAACTCACACTCAGGGATGAGGAACACAGTGGCACTGAAGCATAATATAATATTTTTCACTAAGCCAAACCACTCAAGAACCCAATGCAACTCTAGAATTTTCAATTTAGTGTGAAAATGTAGGACCCAAATATATTCCAAAGTGTATCTAAAACAAGTGATTCTAATTCCAAATACAAGGGACATTAGATAAAAGAAGTCCACCGCCTAACCCTGAAAAACTAATTGAAGTTTATAAAAGAAATTTCCAGAACAATCCCGAAAGAAATAGTCCATTGCACAATTGCAATAGCCCCAAGGAAACTAGGAAACCCAAAGCAAAAAAACAAAAAAAAATGAAAAAAATAGGACAAACCAAAGCAAACCTAAACTACCAGAGCAAAAACCAGCAACAAAGCAAAATAGAAAACAAACCTACTCTAGCTATGTACATAATGAATTGTGAGCAATTCAAGGTTGAAAATAATGCTTCAAATACTATCCATTAACAGGCAGTGGGATATCCTCACCAGTGAGGGTTTTCAAATGAAAAGCATTATCTCCTAGAATTTCTAAAATCTTGTAAGGACCAAGCCATAGTTTATCAAATTTACCATGCTCTCCCTTGCGATCATGGGCTTTATCCCAATAGAGAAATAAGTTAGAAATTATAAAGGCCTTTACCTTAGTTCTCCTATCAAACCATATTTTTACCACACCCTAATGTTTAGCAAAAGTTCTATAGGGCTTCATCTCTTTTCTCTTCCAGATGCAGCAATTCAACCAAATAGGCCTCACGTTTATCTTCTTCATTATAGTACTCATTAATAAACTGCAAGGTAGGGATTTTCAACTAGATAGGAAACACAAGTTCCAAGCCATACACCAAGTGATAAGGAGAGGTTCCTATGGATGCCTTTTGTCTAGTACGGTCAACCCAAAGACAAAATCGAAGCTAGGTGTGCCAGTCCTTAGGATTTTGTTCTAACAACTTACAGATAACTATCAGTAGGTTCTTGTTGAAAGACTCACCTAGACCATTACCCTGAGGGTAATAATTGGTTGAAAAATTAATAACAATCGCATGGTCAAATGCCCAATTAGAAAACTTTAGTGATGCAAATGCAGGGCCATTATCACAAACCAAGGATAGTGGACAACCAAAATGATTGATAATTCCCAATTCAAGAAAACTAATTATCATATCCGAAGTACACTATTTACAAGCAAGAGCCTTTGTCCATCTAGTAAAATAATTAGTTATGGTAAGAATATACATGTGGCCCACAGAAGATGAAGGATTAATTGGACCTATAAAGTCCATACCCCACTGAGAAAATGGTTTTACCTCTATGACTGGCTAGAGTGGAAGAGCTGCATGTTTTTCCTTACTTGTTGTAGTCTGACATATGTGACAAGTTCTCACATGTTGATGTGCATCTTTGAACAAAGTAGGCCAGTAATAGCCTACCTTGAAGATCTGATGTGTAGTGGATGATCCAGAACCATGGCCTATGCCATATTTCTCATGAAATTCAATTATCACTCTAGCAGCCTCTTCTTTTCCTAGACATCTTAAGTATACACCCTCATGATTTATTTTGTACAAGATAGCTCCTTTCATCATAAAACTTCCACTCTTTAAGCATAAGGCTCACCTCTAAACCATATTAAGGTGATCAGGACACTGCTGATTCAATAGATAGAAAATGATTTTGTCATACCAGTCTCCTGGAGATACCTCTTGAAGGTAATAATGTTGAGCTGTGAGATCAGGATCGGTCTCAGCCATTGTCTTTGTAAGCCCTTGTCCTCTTACCAATTTCATGGGTTGGATTTCCATATCATATTCCTACAACATGGTCACCCACTTGGCCCTCCGTTCACCTAACTCATTCTGCATCAACAACAGCTTTACTACAAGATTAGGCACTATGGCAAAAACTTTATTCCTCAAGATATAGTGTTGGAACTTCTTCACTGCTCTAACCAAAGCATAGGCCTATTTTCTACATTGTGATATCTTAATTCTGCATCTTTTAAAGGAGTACTCATGAAGGCTATAGGGTGTTCATCCCCTTGATCAGACTTTTGAGTTAACATTGCAGCACAGGAGTGATCAGAAGTGAATGAATATATAAAAAAAGGCTTAGTGTAATCCAGATTCACCAATACAGGAGCTTTAACAATAGCCCTCTTGATTTCCACAAATGCCTCTTTAGCTTCCGCATTCCATTCTATCTTTTCTTCTTGTTTTAACATAACATTTAATGGCTTGACTATCTCTACAAATCCTATGATAAATTTCCTAACAAAGTTAATCTTACAAAAGAATGACATCATCTCTTTCTTACTAGCAGGAGGTTGAATCTTCAAGATAGCCTATATTCTTTTAGGATCAATAGCAATACCTTGTTGTGAGATGATGTTTCCTAATAACTTTCCTTTTGTGACTCCAAAAATGCACTTCCTTGGATTAAGTGAAATGCCAAACTCTCTACATCTTTGAAACATCTTGCATAAGTCTGTTATATGAGCTCCTAGTTTCTTGGAAAAAATAGTCAAATCATCCATATAAATAATGATGCACTTACCAATTATATCCTTAAAAGCAATGTCCATAGCTCTCTAGAATGTAGCTCTAGCATTGATCAATCCGAATGGCATCCTTTTGTAAGAAAAAGTTCCCCATTTTGTAGTAAAGGTAGTCTTGTGCCTATCCTCATACTGCACCATAACTTGGTTGTATCCAGAATACCCATCCAAAAAGGACATCATTTGGGATCCATTAACAATATGAAGCACCTCATCCAGTGAAGGAACTGGATAAATATCCCTTTCTAATGCTCTATTCAGATTCCTAAAATCTACACATAACCTAATTTCTCCATTATTTTTTCTTACTGGAACCAAATTCACCACCCAAGTAGAATGTCTTATTGGAAATATAATGCATGCTGAAAGCAATTTCTGTACCCCTTTCTGAATAATGGGTTCTAACAAAGCATTAATTGGCCTTTGTCTTTTCCTAAATGGTTTGACATCTGACTTCAAAGGAATGGTGTGTGTGATGATTGAAGTATCATACATTTTCAAATATTCATAACTCCAAGCTATTACATCATGATATGTATGTAAGGTATCAATAATTCCCTTTCTTTCTTCTAAAGTGCATACTTTGCCAATAAAAACATTCTTTGAATCCTCTGATGTCCCCATATTATATGTGTCACACTAGCTGCTAAGAGACTCCCTTTTAGTCTTTTGTTCTTGATCTCTTATCTTATCTAAATCAAAAATTCTTTCAAGCTATACCATTCCTCTTGGAATGGTATTAGTCTTAAGATTGATGATTCCTCCAAGGTCTATTTCTACTTCTTGAGGCTCTATCTCATCAATAACTTGGGAAGAAAACACATCATAGCTTGCAATGAAGTCCATAATATGCTTATCATCTTCAAATACCTAGAAATTAGTAATGTTGTCAAGCACTGAACTGACTGGAGTGAGCTCGACTATAAATTTCTTCAATCCTAAAAGTGATAGCGGCTGCAAGGTGCTAGCAGCCTGTGCTACAGAATTAACAACTTGATTTTTGTTTCAAGGGATTAACTAGATATTAAAAGCATCGAATCCTTCAATGAGATCCCACACTCTATGCCTATAATTGGTCATTCTTCTATCATGACACAAATATTGTTTTCTTACTTATTTGATTACTATCTCTGAATCTCTGAACACTTGTAATATCTTAACCTTCTTCCTTGATGCCATCAGTAAGCCATGGATCAGAGCTTCATATTCAATGACATTATTAATGCATTGGAACTAGAGTCTATGAGAAGCAAAGTAGTTCTTACCTTTAGGACTAATAAATTCAAATCATGCTCCAACACCTTGTTTGGATTTAGATCCATCGAATCTTAGTGTCCAACAACCATCAGGTTGCTTCGGTTTCAATTTACCTTATTCTTTACTAGGGATAGGGGGTTTTTCAAGAAGCACTGGGTTCTTACCTTTATCATTATTTGATTCTTCCTGCACATTGAGTCCACTAGGTGGAACTGGATTAATGCATTTCTATATCTGTCGGACTGCAATCTGACACAAGTCACATTCCAACTTAGAATGAGGGGCATCATGGACTCTACACCAACTTGGAAGCAATAATTATTCAAATTTCATGCTCCCCTTCAGTTGTATCTGATCTTCCATACACTTATGGATGAACTCCTAAAAGTTATCCAACAAACCAAGCTGTCTATCCTCATACTCATTTATTCTATTCTCTTGTTCAACCAATGTCTCAGGATCATTGCTCTTTGGAATGTGTTCATCTGAAGAATCCTGCAGCATAAAAACTTCTTCATCCTCTACAACTGATGCAGCCAACACATAGTTCCCCATGCTAACCTCAGACACCAATACCTCATTTGAGATGTTTTGGTACTCCGTGATTACGTATTTCATTATGGGTTCTCTTTCAATTTTGATCTGATTTGGGACTCCTTTCCATGGTAACCACATATGGGAATGATTTGTGGATGTATATCCATTTAAAGATTTAGTGAAATATCTTCCTAGAATAAAACCATAAGTATCAGGAATTTCAGCTACTTGGATATTGATCACTTGCTGCACCCTAGGATCTGAGGCAAGTTGTGTAGGGATCATGTTCGATTCTCCAACTACACTCACCTTTGTTTTGTCCAACTGAGTAACCTTCTTCTAAGAGGCTATAGGAGTAATACCCAATGCTTTGCAAATGGAAAAAGGCATAACATTTGTTGGGGCTCCTGAATCTAAAAGAAAATTTTGCAAATTCTTTCCAAAGATACGAACAGAAATTAGGAAAGGAGGAGTTTTCATCTTACCTTGAAACAGATTCAGATCAGTGTTAGCTTGTGCAACTTGACCTTTATCCTTATATCCCTTCTTGTCTACAAGTGGGACCTGACTTCTAGGTGTCTGAGAATTAGAAGACCTAGTAGTAGCCTCATTGGTGGCTGCCCCTTGTGATGTTATATTTGAACTAAATGATCCTAGAACTACATTCCTAATGGTAGGAACTCTTAATAATTCAAAGGAAGAAAGACTCACCTTTACTTTTTTGAATTCCTTAGTTACATATTCACCCAATTGCTCCACATTCAAATCAGCCTGAGCTTCCTTGTGGCCATTGGTTTTCCTATCTTTGGATATTTCAACATTGTTTCCCTTTGATAGGTACTAGTTCAGCACATGAGGATAAGGTGGATTATTAGTAGTTTGTGGATCTGGTGGAGTACTGAAATTGTTAGGAGGGGTGGAAGTAGTGAAAGGACCTCCAGCCTGTGGACCCCTGTTAGGTCTATTTCTTAAATCATATTTCTTCACTGGTTGTTGAAACATCTGAACTTCTTCAACACTAACTTCTTCCTCATTTAAAGGGTCATTATCATTCTCATTTTCCTCATTCAACAACTAGGAAATCTCATCCTCGTTTAACACTTGTTCTACCCCAACCTCTATAATAGATACTTCTTCTGCTTCATTTTGCTCCCCTTTGGGGAATGGGGCATGATTAAGCACCAATACTAGATAATTGTATGAATTTGAAGGTACTATTTCCTATCCAGTAGAATTATTTTCAACCTCATACTAAAAGATAGAAGTCATAGTCTGAAATTCAGCACAGTCTAATTCAGAGTGTTGACTTGTTTTATGGAGCCTGCACCATCTAGACAAAGCTGCTTCTACTAAGTATATACCATTCGGAGGCTTCTCCTGAGTAGCGGGCTAATCCAAAGGAGTAAGAATCCCTCCATTATTAGGCCCAGTATTCCAAGACCTATTTTTCCTAAGTGGTTGCCCTCTGTCAAATCCTTGTCCACCTTGTTGATTTCTATCAAAATTCTGACCAGAACCTTTCCTTCTGTCAAAATTCTGATTAGAACCTTGTCCCCTATCATAATTTTGATTTCTATCAAAGTATTGACCTCTTTCAAAATTCTTGTTTTCCCTGCCATAGTTAGATTGTATATTCTTTTGAGCAGCCTAAAGCTGGCTATTCTAATTTCTCAAATAAGTTACCTTTGTATTCAACCCCTTCACTTGTTTGGATAATTCATCCAACCTTTCTTTATCTGGACTGTTAGGTGGTGTTGGATTACCTCCAGAAGGATATCCGAGTATGTTTCCAGAACCAACAGCCTGATTCAAGACTTCTGAATTTTGCAAGTATGTAGGGAACTAGCTTTTTGTTGATGTAAGGGTTGATTAACTATTTGTTGGGGATAAGAAGTCATGGGTTGAGCTTGATTTAAAGGTGGACCTGGATGAGGAATTAGAGGCAATGATAGTATAGGATTCATTATTGGAACATGGCTGGTCAAAGCCTAGTTAAGGGCTTGAATTTGTCTAGGGTGAGCAGCAAGTCCTAAGGATGGAAAAGGTCCTGATAAATTTTGCCTCAAGTCCGTACTAACATTTACTACTTCTGCATATGCAGTGAGCAAAGTATTCAGAGGATTAGTCATTTTTTTAAGGAAGGTGGTTGTAAGGCTATCCAAGGCTTCAAGGTACACCTCCAAAGCAGTATTTTCATTCCCAGCATTAGGTGCCTAGAGTCTGGTATATGCTCAATGAAACCTATCATTGAATGATCCTATGGGCTCATTAATCTCTCTTTTCACTCTAGTAAAATGCAAGTACAACTCATTTGCACTAATGTGAATCTTGAACTTTTGTAGGAATGCAGCTTCCAACTCAGTCCAATTATGGATGGAGGTGGTAGGCAAGTGATTGTACCAATAGAAGGCTTCTTCTCCTAGATAGTAAGGGAAAATCCTACATGCAACATCTTCATGGTTAATCCCTATATCTCTCAGACAAGTCTAGAAAATCCTATTATGCTCTTCTGTCATTCTGTTGGGGTCATGAGTATGAAACTTAGAGCAGAAGTGCTCAGGATTCTCTGGCATAACATTGTAATTATTGAAGATCAATGGGGATAGATTATTATCAATAAAAGCCATTGGTGGAGGTGGGGGTGGTAATGGCTGATTTATGACTAGTTGTGGTTATGGAATGGGAATCCCCTTAGAGTCAGATGAAGATGAGGATGATGGAGATGATGGAAGTGGGTGAGATGATGATGATTCTTCCCTTCCTCTGGTCCTTCTTGACCTAGTAGGGGCTTGTAACTCTTGAAATTATTCTTCTCCTAGAGTAGATCTAGTTCTTCTTCTAGGTCTCTCAAGAGATATGGCATTTAAGAAACACTCCAGTTTGCTTGTTCAAGGCCCTCCTTCTAGCGCCAATCTATTGATGGTGTTTTATGCACAATAACAACTTAGACAGAATATAATATCCTATCTCTCTTGAAAGGAAAATCTCTATGGAAAAGAGATAACCCCAAGGTCTCTAATGTCAGGTCTTGACAATGCAACAAAACAACTCAGTGATAATGTGAAAATGTTGGTAATCACAATGGGACCTTACTACGTGCAAACACTGGACTTCAAATTTATCGGGTCTAAACAATAAATTGATACTTTGAAACTTGATGGTAATCCTGATAATAAATAAACAACAAAAGATAAAGGTTTCAAAGATAATTCTAAGACTATTTATAACCCTAAGATTGAAAATTCCAAAGGATAAAATGCTTAAAATGGACCAATCTCGCGTAAACTACTTTCTGCTTGACCTAGATGAATCTGCAATTTCATAGAAATAGTGCAATCTTCTAAGGTATTTAAATATTTTCAAATCACAAACATTCATTCAGCTAATTCTATTGCAATTGAGATGAACAAACCCTTATAACTAAACTAAGCATAATTTTAAGTCTAGGCTAACTTGGCAAAGCATCTAACAATCAACTAACTGCAAAAAGTATGGACTAGAGATCACTGCAAACATTCCAAACATGAAACCCTAAGCATTACCAAAACATTTAACCATAAACTTATAAGCAATCTAAAAGATAGAACAACAAGAATCATGCCAGATGAAATTCCAAAAGATAGATACCAAACAAAATATCTCTTATATTAAATCATCCAAAGTAGCAACAACTCCAGCTTTCTGTTACAAAACTTGCTTGAGAATAAACCCTAAGTCACTCTAATATCACTTATCTATTTTCTCTCTATCCTCATATATGCCTATTTATCTATATTCAAATGAGGCAACATGCCTATTTTTATAGAGAATACTTAAGATAGGTTGGCCCAAAAGATAATTTACAATAGCACATGACCTATAAGAGGTCGGCCTCAAAAGATATTCGAACACATGAAATGTTCCACTGGCACCAATTTCATCCAAAACTGCCAAGATACCAAAAAGGTCGGCCCAATACATGTGAATAATGGGAAGCACAAATATCAGTGTAACCCTATATAGCTACTCCTCATCTTTGTCCTTAGCTTGATCTTCTTCACCATGTATGACCAACAAAATCCTATCCAACTCAGCAACAGGTGGCATAGGCAAAACCCTAATCCTTCTCTCAAGGGACTTGATATCATCCCTCACCTTCCTAACTGCACCATCCCAATCGGCCTTATTAGTCAAGTATTTGTCTATGACTGCAATATAAGTTGTAGCATCATCCAACTAATGTCCAGTAACTAGTCATTCACTGACTAGACAATAAACATCTCTCCACCATTCCCTAAGTTGCTCCAAACTAAGATGTTTCAGAGAAAACTTCTTCCTCCTAGTCATGACCTCAAAGAATGAAATGCACTTATCATAGATACTGGTCAAGGTATCCTCAATCTGTCGTGCCTGCTTATGGATCTTTTTCAAGGCCTTCTACCTCATTTGTAGGATTTCAAACCATTCCCAAGGTTCGGAAACCCTTGGAAAAGGAATAATCCTGCACTATACCAATTTATCTTCAGTGAATCCCATGATTGTTGTGGTCTTCTACAATAGGAGGTTGGTATCCACATTATCCTGAGCTAAGAAAACCTTTAACCGATCCACTGATCTCATTGCATCTCCTCCAGTTGACAATATGCTCTTAATATCATCATCTTCTTTAGTTTGAACACCCTGCAACCAAGCAACTGTAGCATGTGTGGTTCCTTTCATCCTCTCAAGTTTAGAGATTGTCTCCTGAGGAAAGAAACCTGTAGCTAAGGAGGAAGAGCCAATAGCTTGCAAAGGTTTCATCAACTCTTACAAGTATTTCTTTAGTTTCTCATTCTCCCTCTCTAGCTCATACCTAGTCTGCACAACCTTCTTCCACCTGCCCACAATCATAGCACTGGAGCCTTCATATTATTCAATGTCCTACTCCATAGTAGCATGCCCCAAGTCAAAATTTTGCTCATGATAGTCCTGGGAAGTCACATTGTCCCTATATTTGTTTGGAGTAGGGGTAGCAATGTGGGCCACCGGGTTACTTGACCCATCTCTCTCAATTCGGGACACAACCCTTGCTTTCTTCTTAGTTTTTTCCTTCTCTAAATTAGCCATGAGAACATCCCAATTAGAAGGGGAATCCTCCACTATCACCATTTTACTCTTCAACTCTTTCTCAAGACAATCTGGAATAGTGGAATCAACAAGTACTATATCTTGCTTATCTTGCCCTTGTTCTTGTTGATCAATAGTTGCATCCTTTTCAGCACTTGGCACATTGCGAATTTCCACAGTTGGATTCTCTTTCTCTTGTACTTGTTCTTACATAACCACCTGTACTGGTGAAGGGGTCCTAGCTAGTATTTTTTCCTCCTTTTGAGGAGACTTGTTCATTTGTTCCCCCATAGGTGAGTCTGCATGTGATACCAAGGGAGATTGTATTACCTTATCAATCTCTACCTCTGCATTATAGAGGTCTCCCTCGTGAAACTCTTCGTCGCCCATATCCTTAGGACTTTCATCCTTCTTTGGTTCCTCCTGTGTGTTACCAACATCCTGAGGAATGGAAGCACTTACTTACTCAACAACAGGAATAGTAACTGAAACATTCTCCTTTACTGTAGTATCCCTTGGGGAAGGAGTCCTTGACCTCCTCATGTATACTTGTGTCTTTTCCCCAGAGCTCTCTACCTCTAAAACTGATGGCTCAATTTCCTTGTCAACCTTAGGAGCCTCCTTTACCTTCTATGACAACTTTGTAATCCTTCTTCTCTTTATCAATGGTGGAGCACTTTCAACCTCCTCCTCTTCTTCCTTATTCTTTTCAAATTCCTTCTTAGAAGCATGTCTCCTCTTCTTAGCAATAGGCTTCCCCTGTTTTCTTACCTCTATTACCTTCTCAACTTGAACCTCCCTCGCCTGGATTCCAAAAGGAGAATCCACCTTCTCTTTGCCTTTTGGATCAGGTTCAAGTGAACCCTCAGAAGCACAGTGAGACTCCAAGTCTCCCATCAGATCATAGGTGCATGGGCTACCTTCACCCTCTAGTTCCAGCATCTTGTGTTTCAACCACATCTTGGTATATTTGATCACTAGGGCCATGACTTGGTCCAACTCAGTCTTTTCCTCTTCTAACCAGTCAACTTCTACATTTGGCCTATCTTTTACTGCCTAATAGACATGACCCTGGATTACATTTCCATGTTTCTCCACCTGGTCAGGGATGGCCTTTACATTGTATAGTCTCACCAAATCCACTAGCAACCTAGAAAGCCTCTTCTTTCTTACCTCGAACTCATCAAAAATGTTAACCCAGTAATCCTCAATGTGAGCCTTGTGGCTATATTGCCTACTGGCCTTCTTTTGAGCTTCGCGAGTGATATCAAACCTTGCCCTTTTGGAATGGAAGGAGAGACCAAGAGTACTCATCTCCTCCTCAAAAGCATGAGCAGACTAAATGGAAGCACAAACCTCACCCATTCCTACCTTTAGGGGAAAATCATTCCCAAAACCTGTCTTATGCATCTCTCCCTTTACAACATTGTCAAAGTCACAAATCTACCTAGTGACTTCCAACAATATGACATGATCAGTAGGGTATCCGGGGAGTCTATAGGGATCCCTCTAAAAACCATCAATTCTGATGTATGAGAAAGTTGGGAACTGGATAAACCATGCCCCATATCTCTTTATCAATTCCTTTGCCTTATCATAAATTCTCATATGTTCTACACCTTGGAGCAATCTAGTGATGTACATTATGAAAGCATCATTGGATCTCCTATAACTTCCTCCAGTTAGGTGCAACTATGGATATACTTCATAGATGACATCTTACCCAAAGGTACCCCTAGTGCTTAACCCCTTGTATGGGTGAAGTCTCGCTAATGAATATACTAGGTAAGAGGTCATGGTAAAATTCTTGGTTTGCAAGACGTTGCATAACTGTTCATGAATCACAACATTGATGGCAGCTTCCCAGTGATAGTCAATTCCCTATTCCATTCTAGCAATTACATTAAAAAGTCAGGTCTCGAACACACCTGCACTCTTCAATCCCACCAACCTATTGAGAAGAGTGATGACATTGTAGTATTTTCTCTTGAACTTAAGCCTAAATAGTTGCTTAGGAAAAATGGAGAAATGTGATTTAGGCTTCTCTAGCCAAGAGTTAATCACCTATTGAGACTTGACTATATTCTCCTCATAATACTTCCTAGCACCATCCTTGTCAGAGGCCACGACATGAGACCTATCAAGCATATCAAAGGTTGTAGTAATGGATACAGGACAATAGCCAGCCAAAATCTTGGCCTGGGGACCAATTATCCTCTGTGTCCCTCTATCGTAATTTCTGGCACACCCAAGCACCAACTCATAGCACTGCATTGTGGAAGGAAAACCTGCCACATGAGCCAGTCCAGAGTCTACCATTCTTTTTTCCAATAGAGGAGGGCTCGGTGCTGACATCTCAACCTTTAGTTCATCATAGTCCCACATGCCCACATTTTCATCTATGATTCTTGACCAAATTGAGATTAGCTTGCTATCAGGAATCCGGCTCCTTATGTCCAACTTCACCTTCTTTGCATCTGAGATGGCAGATGTCTCTGCACCTGGATCTGTTGCCTTTCCCTTGCCTTGACCAACAACATCCTATCCTAATCCTGCTTGCAAACACATAAAGATGACCACAATTAAATCTACAAGAAACAACAAGTGCAAGAGATTAATACCTCAAAGTTCAGGATTTAGCCCCCCCTCGCGGATTCTACAGTAGGGAGGATTTTTGAGAAAATCTGAACCAGGCGGATTCCTACGTACCAAGCATGGAAAATCCCATAATATCATTTAAATCCATCAATTAACAAAGGAAAACCATCAAAAAAACTTAGCATAAGCTCATTTAATCAATCAAATACATTATCAATAAATAGATTCCTCCATAATCATCAAATTCAACTTTTTTCCCAAAAACCCGGAAGAATCCGCCAAAGACAAATTTTGGTGAAAACAACACCAATTACAACTAACCCAGGAAAAAGGAGGGGTCGTGGAACGTCCAAGAAAATCTAGAGTGAACGGATTTTTGAAAAATCAGGATATACCATCACCAAAGCGAGAAATCGGTAAAATGACCCGATTGCAGACATCGGGAAAATCCAGAGGAAGCGGATTCTGGCGAGATAAATGAAATATGGGAAAAGGTGGTGAAAAAGAAAGAAAGAGATAAGTCGGGGAAATCTCGAGGAAGCAGAATTCCATGAGGACCTCGAAAACCCGAACCTGTCCTTCTTCTCACTACTTTCACAAAAACTATTTCACAACTACAGATCTCAGGCTTGCACTCTAAGAATAAATTAACCTAGACCTCCAATGAATGAAACACCAATTTAGAACACTCCTCATAGTAATTTGAAGAGGATTGGCCATGCCCTAGGTCAAGAGCCCTAAAAATGTCTGCCATGAAAGCACAGGGAACAAGGCACAACTTGCTCACACACTAGAATGGAGGGTCTAAAACCAATGCAAAAAAATGCCCAAACGAGAAGCAATACCAGACCGAGAACAAACAACAATGACCAGCCAACTGGACTAGTACAGCAACGCAAACCCCCAAAATTCTCAAACGAGAATGCACATACCTAAGGAAACTAGGAAATCATGAAAGTCCAAGAAATAAATGAAGCAAAACAATTCAAAATCAACAGAATAAAAGAGCATTCCAACATACCATGAGAGCGAAAGGGCTGGAACTGGTGATGCCAACAGAAAACTGTCAAATGCGAGCAATATACAACCCATGCACATGAAATGAAAATGCATAGTCCAAATAGCTTCGAAAATCTCAATCCAGCAAAACACCAAAAGCTCCAAGAAATAAGCTCAAATGATAGCAAATGCATAAACTCAAATGATCATTTACTTCCCAAAATCCAATATATCAAAGCCCCAAAATGTCCACACAAATGCCATTAATGCGGTCGATAAGACAACTACGACCACAAAAACCCAAGGATTTGACATGGTGATGGACTTCGGGGAAATCTAGACAATATGGATTTTCCCGAAAATAGGGTAAAAAGGCAGCAACTTCGGACATCGATAGGAAACATGGAGAATCCAGCCCAAGCGGATTTTCCCGGAAGCAGTGAAAACGCCGAGACAAAGTCAAAACTCAAGATTTTCAATAAAACTCATAAGTGTGCCACTTCAATTGGCTAGATGGACATTAAAGCATGAACCCAAGCAAGTGAAAACTCCCAAAAAAGAAGGGCCAAAACACCAAAAAGAGAAAGAAAGAGGGTCCCCACTTTCAGTGGGGCATGTGTGCAAAAACTACACAACATATACTACAAGAGGAGATTATTTTTGAGAAAATCTAAAGCCTTCTAGCCAAGGAGAGTAACTTTCTATTCCATTTTGTAATTTTACTCTTTATCTTATCCCTTATCAATAGCCACATCTATTTTATATTAGGTTCAACTAAAAAAGGAATGCCTAAATACCTCAATAGCTTCTGAGGCCCTCCCCATTGTAGATCATATCTTCTCAACTAATCAGGTGGGAATTATTTCCATCCAAAAAGATATGATTTAGTTGGGGAAATTTTTGTCCTAAAAGCTAGGCAGAAGATATCTAGTTTTCCTATGAGATTTTCTAAATTCTCCTCCTCTAGTATTAGAATAATTGAGGTGTCATAAAAAAACTATAGGTTGATAAGTTCATTATTATTAGGAAAAATGATGCCCTTCACTATTGGTGTTGAGGAGTTCTTCGTTAGTATATAATATAATGCATCTGAATCAATAAAAAATAGTGTAGGGGCAAGGGGGCACCCTTTCCTTATTAACCTACCAAGGGAGATCTCTTTAGTGAGAATTCCATTTATCTCTACCCAGGTTGTAGCATCTTGAAAGATATTTTTAACCATGTTGAAAAAAAAACTTCGGAAACCTAAATGTCTCCAATACCATTAGAACAAAATCCCATTCAATTCTATCATATGTTTTTTTAAATCAAGGAGAAGCATTACAACATCTTGTTTTGTGTGTTTTTCCCAATCCATATCTTCCCTAATAATGATAAGGTTCTCTAATATATATCTCCCCTTAATAAATCATGTTTGGGTCGAATTTAGAATGGAGATAAAGACACCATCTAGTCTTTTAGCTAACAATTTAGCCAGGATCTTATATGAAACATTAAGGAGAGATATCTCTCCAACTTTTAACTAAGGACCTATCACCCTTCTTAGGAATCAACTTGATGATACCTTCATTAATATTTATGCCCAAGGAGCCTTTTTCAATGACTTCCTTGTACATCAAGTACATGTCATCACTTACCCATTGCAGGAATGACATATAGAACTTTGCTAGGAGGCCATCTGCATCTAGAGATTTATCATCTTTGAGAGAAAGATGTTGCAAGAATGGAAAGATAAATGAAAGTGTTTTCATTGATGTCAACTAGTCGGTTGGTTATCTACTAGTTGTTGTTGACTGTATATGTTGATGATATTGAGAAAATTGTATAAAAAGAAGATTATAGGTTGTCAACTATTGAGGATGTTGTAAACTATTTTTTCTATGTTTTAGATGAGGTCTGAAAGAATTTTTGTTTGTCCAGATTTATCTTTATGGTTCAAGATTTGTGTTGCCCTGGTTCTATTGAAGATGGTTTCGACATTTGGAAGCATTGAGCGTAATTGATCTATGTGTTTTACACTAGTTTGGCCAACCATGTGTCAAGCACTATATTCAAAGTTCATGAAGTGTGTTGGATCTATTATGGGTCTCGGTCAAGTGTGTGTTTGGGTTTCTCTCTTTCTTATTCCACCCTAGGATGTTTGGTGCCAACCTAATTTGAATTTGAAGTTGGATGGCGGACTTTGTATCTTTTCAAAGCTAGAGATGGTATAAATACAAAATCGCTAGCAATGAAAAGTGTACATAAGAAAATAAGGAAGATAAGTGAAAGAGAAGATGCAACTTTGATGCTATTCTAAAAGTGTATAAGTTATGTGTGTGGTGCGATCCCACAATAGTGGTTTACAATTTTTGGCCAAACTAGACACTGAAATTATTATTTTTAACTAAATCTTCACATTCGGGCACCTATAGTGGCTAAACCATGAGGAATTTGAAGATGATGAAAACTAGAGTCTCATCAAATTTTGTCTGTAGATTCTAAAAATAGTTTCTTCAAAAAATTTGGAATCAAATTGTACATCTTTTTCCATCTCCCATGAAAACTAGTTTTTTTTTTAAAAACAACATTTTTAAAAAGTGACACACACCGTAGAACACATAACTTTTTGTCCATGAAGGATAAAATTCTAATTCTTTTGAATTTAGATATGTAACTCCGATATCTAGTGCTTCCACTTGGTTAGATAGTTTTTTATTGAATATTTTTCCTTTAATCAAGTTTCAAAGTCAAACCAATTACAATTCAGACATAGCGTGACCATATAACGCGTAACTTTTTTTGTAGATATTTAAATTCAACTTTTTTTTTGTTGGATCAAGGATGTCAATATCTGGTGCACTCATATTTTTCAATTATTATTTTTTGATAATCTATTATTTTTCCACATGTGCAGAAGAAAGACCTTCATTTTCTATGAAAAACCTATGTTTAATAAAACTAAAAAAATAAATACATAATAAAACCAAAAAATATTAAAATTATATCCATTGGATAGCTCGTTTTGAGGACTACCTAATTCCAATTGGGTTTGTGAAGATTCATCCATTTTCATCCGCAACCCAAGCTCTGAAGCGCTGAAATTCAAGTTTTTTTGTGTCTCAAGGGGGATGAGGGATAAGAGGGGTTCGTACGAACCCCTAGGGGTTTGAGCGAAACACTAGGGGTTCGCTCAAACCAAGGTTCAACTGAACCCTAGTTCAAATGAAACCCTTCAAAGGTGCTCACTCGAACCCCTTTCCAATGTTTTTTTTGGCTACCAAGATCTAAAGAGTTTCACTCGAACCTTGGTTCAAGTGAACCCCTTATGGGTTTAGTCAAACCAATAGGTTCGTATGAACCCCAAAAATCACATTTTTTCCCTAGGGTCATTTTTTGTGAGTTTTCCTTCCTCACTTGAATTGTAAACTACTATTGTGGCTTCACCTTGTGGTTGATCAGTGCAAAGCTTAACGCTAAGTTTTTGGATGTAGTGAGTTGAAGGTGAACTCTATCATTCATGAAAGTGGAGTAGTGATTGTGGTGGAATCTTTTGTTGCATTGGGATTGTTGTCTCTCTGTAAGAAGTCTTCTTTGTCTTCTTTGTATCTTTGTGGTAGTGAGCCATTCTGATTGTAGCCCTATGGACAGTGAGTCCTTTTTCCAGGTAGTGAGCATTTTTGTAATCGATTTTGATATTCTCCATAGTGTGATTTAATCCTCACTATGGTTTTTCCCTCACTTGTTTTTCCACATAAATCTCCAGTGTTATTATGTTTGTGCATTGGCATTGATGGTTAATCACTTAATCAGCTTATGTGTTAGTTCTAATAATTGAATTTAAGGTTTAAATTTGTGACAACTAATTCACTCCCCCCTCTTAGTTTTCCTATCCAACAAAAGAATAGCTTTCCTTACTTCCTCCCTAGTTATTTTGTTACATATTCTCATTGATTCTTTTTGGAACACTTATCTTTATGAAATCCTTGGCTTTGGAATTGGCTTCACTGCCATCCTCAAAGTTGAAGAGGTTCTTGTAGAACTGAAAGCATTGCTCTCTTGTTTCTTATTAGTTCACCAAGGTGGTACCATCAACCTAGATCTAATCTATTTTCTCCCTTTCCCATTTCTCCTTGATGAATTTAAAGAGAAATTTAGATCCCTTATCACCATTCTCTAGCCAATTCATTTTGGCTCTAACCCTTAGGCCTTGAATCTTGTTATCCTATAGTTTCCTTAGGCTATTCTTGGCCATAACCAGCCTATTGGTTAGCATATCATCTAAGGGTTTTGTCTAAAGTTTAGTTTCAACTCGGAGTAGCTCATCCTACATAAGAGCCTCCTTCCTTGTACTATATTTGGCTCTTTTCTTTCCAATGGTTTGAAAAAATATTCTCCACCCTTTTGTATTCATTTCCCATCTTTTAATAGGTGATAACTTTTGGTACTATAATGACAAAAAAATTACTCTCTAACATGGCCTTGATTTAGTGTTGTAATGTGTCTAACATATTCACATTAGGTCTTGGGACCTTGTGAAGAAAATGAACTTAATTGTACAATATTTAGAGTGTTGTAAAGTGTTGTAACACACTTTTACACTTTTCTAGGGTTTTGTTAAATAATTGGGCTTCTTTATGCTATAATTGGCCTTATTTTGCATCCACAAGCCTTATTTAATGCATCTTTTCAAGGATAATCCTGACATAAAACAACATATAATCATAATTCAGGTGTTTTAGGTTGTGTGACTAAGATTTAGTGATCTAGGACTCATACGCCACCTTGGGCATATGGGTCCCACCTAGGTTTTGGAGCCCTGATCTAGATTTCACATCATTCTAAGCTTTTTTTGAAAATTTGTCCCACAATTAATGCCTAATGGGACTCACATGCCACTTTTAGCATATGAGTCTTGGTGATCGAAAATTAAATTTATTTCAAATTTTTGGTAGTATATTATTCTCCTAGATCTTATGTCAGCTTGTAGTGTTGTAATTTAGGGAAATTTGACATAAACAAGTATAAATACAAGGTTATTTCACTTATTTTACCCCTAGCAAGTTAAATTACCATCCTTATAAAAAAATTGAGTTCACAAGAGCATTCAAGTGTTTACAAGAGCATTCAAGAGTCTTCAAGAGTTTCTTATCAAGTGTTTTGAAGCATAATTCAAGTATCACGCATCATGTCAAAGTCATCATGAATCATAATTATTTATGAGCTAACAATTGTGATGTAGGGTTTTATGATTTAAGCTAGCATTCAATTCAATATCTATCACATTCAAACAAGAGTAAAGATCTACATCCATTAGAGCCACTTCATACATGTTTGCAACACTTTATTGCTAGGATTTGGTGAGTTGCAACACTATGTTTTGTTCATAAATCAATATCCTTCCCTATTTCATTTCATTTCAAGTTTTGATTACCAAAACGGGGTCTACCCAAAGAAAGCCCCTTTCAACTAAGAAAACAATATTTCTCCCTCTCTTTAGTGTGTTATTTATAGATCTAGGTTGAAGACATATTGAAGAGAAAGTTTGGAGAAAGTTTTTAAAGTTGTCATCTTGCATTGGAGACAATAAAAGACATCTACAAGTTCCAAATGAGAGATTCAAACCCGAAAATCAAGTGGAAAGGATAGATAAAACATTGAAGAGTAGAATCAGACTTTGAATTTCTAGAAAACCCTAACAGCCTGAAGGTGATCCCACAATAGTGGTTTATAATTTTTGGCCAAACTGGACACTAAAATTATTATTTTTAACTAAATCTTCACATTCAAGCACCTATAGCGGCTAAACCGTGAGGAATTTTAAGATGATGCAAACTAGAGTCTCGTCATATTTTGTCTGTTGATTCTAAAAATATTTTTTTCAAAATTTTTGGGATTAGATTGCACTTCATTTTCCATCTCCCATGAAAATTGGTTTTTTTCAGAAAACAACATTTTAAAAAAGTGAGGCACACCATATAATGCATAGTTTTTTTTCCATGAAGGATAAAATTCTAATTCTTTCAAATTTAGATTTGTAAATTTGATATCTACTGCTTCCACTTGGTTCGATAGTTTTTTATTGAATTTTTTTTGTTAATCAAGTATCGAAGTCAAACCAATTACAATTCAAACATAGCATGACCGTATAACGCATAACATTTTTTGTATATATCAAAATTAAATTCTATTATTTTTGTTGGATCAAGGACTTCAATATCTAGAGCACACATATTTTTCAATTTTTTTTTTTGATAATCTACTATTTTTCCACATGTGAAAAACAAAGACTCTCATTTTCGATGAAAAACCTATGTTTAATAAAACTAAAAAACCAAATACACAATAAAACCAAAACATATTAAAATTATATTCGTTGGATAGCTCATTTCGAGGACTACCTAATTCTAGTTGGGTTTGTGAATATTCCTCCATTTTCATCCTCAACCTAGGCTTCAAAGGGAAAAAAAATGGAGTATTTTTGTGTCGGAGGGTGGGAAGGTGGGAAAATGGGGGTTTGATCGAACCCCTTTCCCACAATGGGAATTACAGGTTGCCACATGCAAAGGGGTTTGCTTGAACCCTAGTTCAATTGAACCTCTTTGGGATTTGTTTGAACCAAGAGTTCACTCGAACCCCTGAAAACAATTTTTTTTTGAATGGGTCATTTTTTGGAAGTTTTCCTTCCTCACTCAAATTGTAAACCACTTTTGTGGCTTCACACTAGACTGATACAACACTTCTGGCATATGAGTCCCAGTATAGGAAAATTTGCAGATTTCAAGAGTTTCAGTCATATCTAGATACTAGATTATTGTTCTTGCCTAGAAACCCTAATCTAGGACTAAATCACCTAGTGTGGTGTATGAGTCTTAGTCAACATTAAATTCAAAGTTTTCAATATTTCAGGACTTCATTCAAGCCTCTTGAAGTTTCTAGGTGCATACCTTTCATCTCTTAGCTTTTTGTTCTGATTTTCATGCTTTTCTAGTGAAATCTTGCATTGCAATAGGTTTAAGCACTAGGTCTTGCATTTCATTAGTCTTTTCAAGCCCTATCTTGGTGTTGAACCTCTCTTTAGTTTATAATCAAACCCTAGGACAACTCTATTGCAAGAGATTTTTCCCCATTGCATACCTAATATTGAGATCTCTAGGGTTTTCCTTGAATGAGAGTGTAGATTGTTGTTATATCTCCCAAGCATAGAAGACAACTATTTCCACCTTTAATTTTGGTGAACCTATTTTTAGAACATCTTAATTCTGATTTGAAGTGCATAATCATCCTAGATATTTCTTACATTAACATTGCATTAGGTATTTGGTGTATTCAACAATTGGTATCAAAGCTTGGTTCCTCTGAAGAAGTCTTATAGCTTGAGGAAGGTCCCAAATTTTGAATACATGGCTAACAAAATCTATCTTGTTCCTCTGGAAGAAAACTCTTTATCTAAGGAAATCAATGTTTCCCTTGAAGAATTCAACAAAAGAAAAGATGAGAAGGAAAATTTGAAAGGAAACTTAAAGGAAGAAAATGAATGCATCAAAAAGTTAAGAGAGAAAATTAAAAAGTTCAAGGAAAGGAATAAAGAAGTCAGTGATCAGTTGAACAAGCATAATGAAGGCATTGTCAGACTGAAGGTGCAAGTAGAAGAAAATAAGTGAATTGAGGAGTGTCAAAAATATAAGATTTATAATAAAATTGATGATTGTACAAATCTTGAACAAGAAGTGGTAACTCTAAGATTTGATCTGGCAAAAGTGAAAGCTTGTGAAGAAAAATTTAAAACAAGCTCTATAGAGCTTGATGAGCTTATTGCATCTCAAAAACCTCCTAAGGATAAAAGTTTTCTAGGACTTAAAGAAGGACAAAGGTCAAAATAAATACCTATTTCCAACAAATTGGACAATCAAAAGAAGTTTCAAGGAAATACTCATCAAATCAAGAACCAAACGAGAAATATCAGAAATATTCCCTTCCAACAACCTAATGCTCAAAGGTACTCATCTTTTAATGGATTTTGTTTCTCATAAAATAAATTTGGTCATAGAGCAACAAAATTTAGAAGTAGGATGAACCAGAATAGAATGAGTCAGAATATTGGATTCTTTACTAGACAATTTTATTCTTGCAATAAGTTTGGACACATAGCTACCGAGTGTAGAAGCCAAATATTGTTGAACAGGTTTAATTCTAGTAGGATACAGTCTTTTCAAGGATACTATTATACATGTAATTTTTTTAGACATAAGGCTAATCAGTGCAGGTCAAGGATGAATACAAATAAGTTTGATCAAAGATATGTTGTGTGGTACACTTGCAAAAAACCAGGACACATCTCAAAATTTTGTAGGAGAAAAACTGGAAAGAAACCTAATTCGAAACAAAAGAACAAGTCTATGAATAAAGTGAATCCTACCAAAGTAAGAAAAGAGATGGAAAATATTTGGAAGAAAAACAAAGAACGTGAGAAAAAGGATGAATCAAATGCATTTGTATCTGCATCCAATGTACATATCTCTTCTAAGAATTGGACCCTATAATGGTTTCAAGGGGAGTAGTTACATAGAAATCTAAAAGTCCCTTGATATATGAGGTTTCAAGTAGTGAAACAGGGATATGTGATATGTTTCATCATTCTAAAGGCTTTGGATAAATCTTCGAGAGAAAATAGGTAGATCTAGAGAATTGTGGAACCCTTTTTTGGTTTACAATATAATCTCTAATGTGTTTATCAACATTTAAGGTTGGAAGAAATTAAATGAAAATTAGGTAAAAATACATAATTAATAAAGAAAGAAACCAATTGAAGTTAAAGCACATTTACGCAATTAGGAAGGAGCAGTGCAAAGCTGAAGTGAGTTTGAAGGAAATTTAGAGCATCGTACATCAAAACCCTAGTTCCCGACAAGAAGGAAAGTTATTCTATGTTATCTGAATCCTATGGATTTTAATGTTGAAGTTACTTTCTGTTAAGCATATTCAAGTTGGTTTAGGAGGATGGTGACTCCTGTTGTGGAAATCTCTAAAAAACACCAACCCAAGTTTAGAAAATATTCATGGAAAGAGTATGAAATTACCTCATGGGTTTGTTCTCACACATTTTTAGCCATGTGCTACCAACTAAAGTTAAGAGAAAATAAATTCATGGGAAACTAAAGGAATTAAATCACCAAGAGTTGAAAGATTTGTGGGACAATGAGTTGAAAAGAGATGATCTAATGCTTAAGACAAAATATGAAAACCTATTTCGAATGAAGCTAAACATTTGGAACTGGTTTCTAAAATTTTATAGTGAGTGAGGTGAATTTTGTTAGAATGGCCCTTAGTAGGGTTCATAGCAAATTTTTGTGGATAAATAAACCAGGGTTTATCAACAAGGAAGCAATTCGAGCTATAACTAGTCTTTGTGATAAAGGAGCCATTGTAGTTCTAAAGGTGCTAAGAAATGATTAAGTCAAAAAGTTGACTAGTGCTAAATTTGATAGAAGAGCTTTAACTAAAAAGTCTATTGCAAACCCTGTTGTCAAGTATCCTTCCATCATGATTGGGAAAAAAATCTATTTCACTAATCGAGTAAATTTAGTATCTGCTACAACAATTCACACTGCATATGAAATGGTGATGAATGGAAAGTATTTTGATCTTTGTGGGTTACTTAGGTTGTAACTTATGGAGAACCTAAGTATGACTAAGGCAAAGAAGCATGTTTTGAAATTTGGAACTTTAGTTTTTTTTTTATGTTCTATTTCTTGAGGGAGTTACCAGGAAGAAAAGGCATAATATGGGATAACACTAGGCTAGTTGCTCGCATATTTTTTATCATTTGTGTAGTCTAGAAGATTTTAGGGCACAAAAAAATGCCATAACTACTTTCTTTATAGTACTTTAGAATAAAATGCATGAAGGAGACCATATTCCAATGAATTTGGTGAAGAAGTATGAAAAGGAGATAACCTTTCTTGTGTCTACAGATGAATGCATCATTTAGGCTATAGAACATAGAACTCAATGTATTGAACCACTGGGATATGAGATTAATGAAAAAATGGTGGAAAGTTACATTGAGAGTTTGTTGGATAGTCCTCAGGACCCCTCTCTACCTAGCCATGGTACATATGATGGGAAATCTACTAAAGTTCATTTAGAGGCTATCACATCTAAAAGATGAAAGAAGGTTGAAGATTTCTTCCAAGGATAGAAATTTTCTAAGGATGATTTAGAATAGTTAAAGGAGGCCCTTGATGAAAGAAAAGCCAAAATAGCAGAGCAGTCCTCTGGGCCATAGAAATTGGCAAGATTATACTCCAGTGCTGCTAATATTGAAAAGGGAAAGATGAAAGAAAATTTTTTCCCTACATCTATTCATATAGTTACCCCTACTGGTCCTAGTAATTAGACATCTAAGAGGAAGGATACCTCTTGTTGCACCATCTACTATGTTGGGTCTCAAAAACGCTCCTTTGAATGAACCACGAGAGGTTTCCAAGCTCTCACTATGTTATTGGTCAACTGACAAGGCCAACCAGTATGGTTGAACCCTCTACTCTTAAGGCTCTGCTAGACCTAGGCGGGTGCACCTATATGAGCAGCACAAATTTTGAATTTATGTTTCCTACTTGATCTAACTATCCACAAATAGAAAATTAACAGTGGAAAGATATGATCCTAATTTTGTATAAATTGTATATGTAATATCAAGGTATGAATTAATATGTTCAATTAAGAGATGTCAAATGATATGAATAAAAATAATGTAATGAAAATAAGGGAGACCAATGCCTTATTGGATAAAACAGAGTCAAATGAAAGCCTTTAATGAGTGGTTCCTATCTAGAAAATTCTCTAATTGTTTGGCATACAATTATGAGTTTATAACTGGTTTAAACATGCAAGGATGTAATTGATAAACCCTACTTGAGGAAAAATATCAAATCTAATTATCTGATTCTTCTTACTAATCCAAATAACATTCCCAGATTACTGTAATTGATTGAAAGGAATTTTAATTCTTCTTTAAAGAATCCAATAAACCAAATCACATAGAAACAACAAATGTGTACTGATAAATTGAATATATACTTAATACTTCAATTTAAAAAATCAAGAAACATTAGATTGGAGACAATCAAATAATCGCAAGAATCCAACAAATAATTGATACCAGAATGAAGCCACTAAATCAATAGTTTTTCATAATCTCCTTCAAAATTCATGCATTCAACATAGTCTCCTTGAATATCATTCTAAAAATATATTGCTTACAACAGTCTATCCCATTCTAATTCTATCTTCTTCTTACTCCTTTCAATTATCCAATAACGGATATTTCTACATTAGTTTGCAAAGGGACGATCCTTTTCGAAAAAGTCTTAAGAAAATGTTAACAAGTTTATTATTAACTAATTTCTGTTAAGCCACAAATGAACTGCAGACATGTGCTCTCTATAATCCTAGCACTTGTATGTGTTTGCATCTCCTAACACATCTCAAATCATGATCTCCATCATCATCATTCGTTTGTTTTGCTCACATGCTTCATCCAATGTTATGTCCTTTGTAGTGGTTGTGTTCAATATCTCTTGTAGCATCGATTCACATTCGCCTTTCCATGTAGTTGCTTCTTTTAGTTTTCCTTCATCATCGCAGAACTTTGTCAATCTGTCATTAGTAGCTTCTACCAATCCCTGCACATCTCCTTGTAATTCCTCAAAGAATTCCTTATGCTTATCCATGATACGATTGGAATTTTCAATTCTTGTAGCATTAGGAGTACCCCTTTTCATTTCCTCAATTCTTTCTTGGATTTTGTCATCACTATCTTATGGTCTTTTATAGCATCCACGTATTGTGAATGTTTTCCAGAAAGTTTGTTCAACTAGATGTTTAAAACATCCTACCTCTTTTTGATGATTGCAGTGAGTGTGTCTACTTTTCCTTGTGAGTATGCACTTGACCCTTCCCAATGGTCCCTTTTTTGTGACCTCTCGCCTTGGGTGAGCATATTTTTTGGCCCTATTACAACACCTACCAAGTCTTTTAGACATTCATTATCTCTCAGCATTCTCTCATTATTGGTTTTATGCATTTACCACTCTTTGATCAATGCTTGGATCTGTGCTTTATTCAAATTTTCTACATTTATCCCAATGTTTGCAGTTGCAATAGGATCAACCTCTCCAGCCTTCAGGGTCATGACATGTCTGAATGCCTTCTCAGTATTAATAACAATAAATTTCTTGTGAGGAGGATACAAGGCCCAAATCATCAATGTTTCATCATCAGGATTGTATCTTGATCCTGTGTATACCTCAATCACCTTCTTTATGCTTAGCTTGTGGGTAGAATTGTTATCTTTCAAGAAACTGTCAAAAACTAATGCAT
>CM021100.1:907799859-907833324 GCA_007115665.2 Sequoiadendron giganteum | reverse complement strand
TGGACCTTGGGTTGTCTAGCTCTTTCACTCCTAGTATTGATAATAGTTCACTAGGTATGGACCATACCCTTAAAAATTCTTTACCTTCAAGTAGTGTGACAAATTTTAAAACAATGGTTTGTAGTATTCCGCAAGAAAACATAATCCAAATTCATGAAAATTTGGAAAACCTACAAAATCAAATAAGTACTCAGAACATTTCAACCATCATTATCCCTACCATAGATAACATTCATCATATGATTCAAAGTTAATATGGAGTTGACCTTGTGCATAACATAGTTTAGATCTTTGGAAAACATCTTACCTCAACCACTAATTGTCATTTACCTACAAACAATGTTACAAGCCAAGGAGGAATTCAAATTCCTCCTCCCATAATAATTTCCTCTATTCCTACCTACACCAACCCTCAAGCTACAACACCAATGCAACTTACTAGTAATGTGTTTCCTTCCTTGAGTATTTCCACTAGCATCCCTAGTAACTTTGTGGAATCAAACATTATATCTCCTACTACTTTACCACCTATATGCATTCCATTCACTTGTCCTTCAAACACATACACACCTCCACCATATTCACCTCCATCTCACAATAAAAAGAATGACCCTCTCATAAACTAAATTTTTCAAACCATTTCATCCCTTCTACAGCAAGTTTCCACTATAAACCAAAATCAAAATGGCCCACCAACATATTATGTCAAAATTAGTCCCTTGTCCTTGGAGATATTGTGAACATCGATGCCACATGGAGTAGTTTTGCTTAGATTCAAGAAATTTGGAGGGAAAGGAGATACTTCTAACCATGTTTCCACCTATACTTCCTTATGTGTTGACTTTATTCTTGACGATTATCTCTTGGCTAAATATTTCCTTGGGTCTTTGAAGGATACTTCCTTAGAATGGTTTTCTTCATTAATAAACAACTCAATTCATTCATTCAATGAACTTGTTGAGGCATTTATTAACTATTTTCAAGTGCATATGACTCCTAAGATGACCTTGGCCAATTTGATGAGATGTAAGCAAAAAGAAGAGGAAACGATTACTGACTTTATTTCATGATATCAATCACTTTATTCCCAAATTGATGTAAAGGTCCCCGATCCTCACCTTCAAAAGATGTTCACAGAGAATTTCTAAAGTAAGATACAAGATAAGATTACCATGATGAAATTACCCTCCTTCATGCACTTATGTACTACCCTTCATGATTATTAAAACTTGGCTAGTAGTCATGATGAAAAATCCATCTCTAGCTGAATTGAGAAATCTGAGTCTATAAACCAAAACAATTACCAACCTTTTAGGAAATAAAATAATTTTTTCTTTCAACTAAATCCTCCTCAACCAACAACACAAAATGTTGATACCCAACTATTTGTCATAAAATCCATGATACCCTTTAGCTATGGGGACCTAAAAAGGCAATTCACTCCCTTGCTCGATACCCTTGATAACATAATGTCATGACTCTTAGAATAGAAAATGATCACCTTGCCTCCCATTAAAACACCTAATCATAATAAACCTTTACCTTCAAAATTTAGATCAAATTATTATTACCATTATCACCAACAAAATGGACATGGCACAAAACATTATAAGCATCTTAAACATCTTGTGCAAGACCTCATTGATTCCAATCATCTTTCTGTTGGAGGTGTTAATGATCAAGGAAATAAGTCCTTTGCCCCTCCTAACAAAAGTTATAAATAATTTACTAACCCTATGCCAAAACATAATATTCCAATTGTCAAAGATGGTGAAATTACAAAGACTAATGTGATGAATGTTGACAAGGATGATGAGAAAATAGACACAATTCAACACATTCCTACGGACACTAATCAACAAGATCCTATAGAACAAAATCCTATCGATGGTTTTCTTGCATTGGTCAAAACTCAACATTGCAAGGGTTGAACTAAAAATCCTCTTTATATTGCCTTCTCCTCTAAATATATACTTAAACATGCACCCAATGGTCCTCTTTACATAGTCTATCGAATCCATGATAAGCCCACTAATGGGATATTAATAGATCCTATCTATGGAGAGAATGTGATCATCGAAGAATTCTTACTTGTGAATGAGATCTACCAAGAAACATATGATAAAGAGAAAGCATGGATAAAGATGCATAACGGTTTTGCGTACCCTATGATGGGATCAGTCACCTTACCTTTACAAGTAGGACTAAAAACACTAGATGTCTCATTCTCCATCATCACGACGTTAGATGAATTTCATGTGAGGCCTAGTTACCCATGGCTACACTCCATCGAAGCAGTCCCATTGGTCCCGCATAAATGCTTAAATTTTCCGATTGATAATGAAATATTTATTGTGCATCATAATGGCTTTAACACATTTTCTTTGCATGGAAATTTTTCCTTAGATTCCTTTTGGCATGAGCCTATGGAACCTATTAAACTGTGTGAAGACTTATTTTTCAATTCCTACCAAAAATTCAAGGTGAAATGCATAGAAAAACCATCCCTTCAAAACATGCCTCAACCCATTACCGAGCCTACCATCCTTGATGAATCCATGATTGAACCTAAAGACATGTGAAGCATCCAAGATCAATCTAAGACAAAACCTTTTCCTACTTCCTACAAAATACCAAGAGATAACAAAAACAATCTTGTGACACCTCCTAGAATAAAACAAGTTTACAAAGTTAAAGAGAAAGTGGATGAACAACCTTCCATTATTCCTTCCATTCTTCCCCATAGGGAAGAAAAGAAACCTATGGTTGAACGACCCTCTCCTACACAAACAAAACTTGAAAACTAAACTAAAAGAAACAAAGGTGCTAGAGAGCATAGGAATAGACATTTTTCCCTTACTCAAAAGTTAAATGAAGAAATAAATAAAGAAAATAAAGATCCAAACTTTCCTAAAGCAATACAGAATGAGTCTCCCTCGCCACAACAAAAATATCATATAGTGCAACCGCAACAAGAGTTAAAAACTTATTTGGACATTATCATTCGACCTCCTATTGTGATTAATTTGGGTGACAATGATGAGATTGCAAAGATTGATGAACGAGTTCATAATGAATTGTATACATTATTTTCCTCTTCTGTGAGCTTAAATGATAATTCTCGTAAGAAGAGTGTTGAACCTGGTGATGGCCCTAGTTCGGAACTTTCTATTGTCCCTTTGACTAGTTGTCTACCTTTTGTATATGATGAACATGATTGATATGTGAAAAACCTACTAATCAATTGACTCACATGTGCCTTACTATTCTTTTGCATTATTTTATTTTTCATGTTTTGTATGTGATTGCATGTGCGTACTGTGATCCCTTTTGTCGTTCAGTTTGATGTCCTCTCTCTCTTTGTGAAATTCCTCTACTTGTACGTACATTCTTCTCTATGTTGTAAATATTTTATCTTTTCCTTTTATCTGTGTCTTGTGTTTTCCTTTTGGGGATGACACAACGTGTTGAGAAACTTATGTGTCTTCCCTATTGACCCAAAAAAAAATTCTTTATCTTTTATCTTTTTCTTATGTTTTCCTTTTGGGGATGATGCAAGGTGTCGAGACACTCATGTCTCTTCCATGTTGACCCAAAAGATTTTTCTTTATATTTTATCTTTGTCTTGTGTTTTCCTTTTGGGGACAATGCAAGGTGTCAAGAGATTCATATTTCTTCCATGTTGACTCGAAATTTTTTTCTTTTTCTTTTCTCTCTTTGTGTCATTCTTCTAGTTCTATGAGTATTTGGGGAATGATGATATTTTTGAGCTCTATAACATAATATTGTAGCAAGAACATATTGACCCAAAATTCATGGATCTCTCACTTATTTGGAATTTTATTGTTGGGGGCAACCCATTATTTTCTTTCATGATGTAGCTTGATTTGCAAAAATATTCCTTGGCATAGGGCTTTCCAAGTTAGCTCATGATGCATCTTTTTCTTTGTGGTGAAATTGGGTGTGATGTCCCTCAAGAGTGTGATCTCTCTTAGCATATTATATTTCTCTTAGTGGCTTGATCCAACACATTGCAAGCCCTAAGATGTGAACCTTCTATTCTTTGATTGATCCTCTCTTGGAGATATTACCCACGATGTTCCATAAGTGAAAGACCTAACACAAATTAAGTAAGACTCCTTTGAACATTCTTTACATTATTTTACAAAATTTTGGTTATATGGCCACCTTGCATAATAACTTTCCCTGCTTGTGGAGCCATCTTATTTGTTCATGAGTATGAAGCATACAAATATTTGCTTGCCTCATGAAGCTTGAAGTTCATTGTTGTGTGGCACCTTATCAAAATTATTAGGAGGTCTAAATTTGGTATGGTTGGATGAGAAGCTAATCCGAGGCATGAATTTCTCATAGACGCTCATGTGTTTGTGAGCGCATACCAACCATGTGTGTATGTGTCTCACCCTTTTGGATTACTCACCCAATAGACAGTCTAAAGTTTCATTGCCTTAGAGTGAGGATGTATTTTTTTGGACAAATAGCTAGATCTGATCCACATCGCGATGGAAAAATGGTCAAAGCTTGATCCACCCCTATTTTTTTTTTCATCTTTATCCTTTCTAGTGTATGGTTGTGCCTTGTTATTACTCTTTATATCATTTTCATGTGTGTTCTTTTTTGCCTATGTGGGTTTGCTATAGGACCCTGGTCTTGGGGACTTACACAACCCTCTTGATCATGGCTGTCCTATCTTACTAGCATTGGTACATTTGGACCCCTCTTGATGTGTGTGGGTCTAATTGAGTGTGTGTTGAAAGAAAGTTCCTCCTCTCACTAAAATGGGTGCTAGATGTAATGACATAAAAAGTACTCCCTAACATGACCTTGATTTAGTGTTATAATGTGTCTAACATATTCACATTAGGTCTTGGGCCCTTGTGAACTAAATGAACTTAATTGCATGTTATTTAGAGTGTTGTGAACTATTGTAACACACTTTCATAGTTGTCTAGGGTTTTATTAATAATTTGGTTTGTTTATGCTTTAATTGGACTTATTTTGTATCCACAAGTCTTATCTAATGTATCTTTTTGAGGATAATCCCCACATAAAAAAAAAATCCAATCATAATTCATGGTTTTTTAGGTTTTGTGTCCCATATTTAGTGATTTGGGACTCATACGCTGCCTTAGGCATATGGGCCCCACCTAGGTTTTGGGGCCCTGATCTGGATTTCGCATCATTCTAAGAATTTTTAAAAATGTGTCCCATAATTAATGCCTAATGGGACTCATACACCATTTCTGGCATATGAGTCTCGTGTGGCCCAAATTTCACTCATTTTATAAGATGACAAGATCATTCAAATATTTACAAGATCATTCAAGAGTATTAAAGAGCTTATTATCAAGTTTTCTAGAGCATAATTCAAGTATCAAGTATCATGTCAAAGTCATCATTCATCATGTTTGTTTTTGAGCTAACAATTTTGATGTAGGGTTTTATGATTCAATCTAGCATTAAATTCAAGATCTATCTCATTCAAGCAAGAGTCAATATCTACATCCATTGGAGCCACTACATCCATCTTTCATTGATATAGCTTTGAAGAAGGCCTTTCTCATATAGAATCTATCTAGCCTGTAGTATATCCTCTTATCTCCATTCTTATAATTATACCAAGTAAGCTTGATGTCTTTACATTCCTTCTTTTTCCCTTCAATAGGATCTTCAATTTTCAAGTTATATTTCATCTTTATCCAATAAAACCTATCATTTCATTTCCAATATTGACCTGATCGACCCTACTTGTCTTCCACTCTTTCAACAAATTAAAGTATCCACTAATAATCAAAGTAATATCTTGAAAGTTATAAAGCTATATCCAAAGGATAATATTTTCCTTGTAGTAATTGGGGGCATACACAGAGCATATGCCAAAGCAAGATTCTTTGTTCTTAATAATGACCCATATTGCTCAATTGTAGGGGAAGCCCCATAATTAGTTACAAATTGTGTCCACTCTTTTGCTAGAAGGATAACAACCCCACCTTTTCCCCTTTCATGTTTGGTGAAAAAATGGGAGGCCTCTTTCTAGATCACTTTCAAGTCAGTTTCCAATATAATCCCACTTGTTTTAACTTCTTGTAGGAGGAAAAAATCATTTTCTCTCCTTTCTGATAAGAATCTCCTAACAACATGTTTCCTATCTAGAGATTCTAGTCCCCTTACATTCCATGAGATACAACTAATTTCCATTAGGATTGGTCTTTATAGGGGGTCTCCTTATCACTTTTAAAGTTATCAAAGAATTTAGGGACCTTACTTTTTGAGTCCACCCTTTTGGCATTGGGTGATATGATTATCCCACTATTATTTTTCCTCTTGTCCTTTAGTAATTGAGTGAGGTATTTTTCTATAGTTTTCTTGTTGTTATCCAGACCCGTATTCTTTCTATATCTCCAAGTCTTTCTTAATACTATATCCATGGGGACCTCCTCCCCCTCAGTGGCATCCTTAGTAGATAAATCCCCTACATCATCTACAGAGTCCATTCCAGATTGGGAAGGAAAACCATCAGAAGTTATCACTTCACCAAAAGTGCTAAGAGGAGTCTCCTCATTCTAGGGAACCACAATTTCACCTACTCTCTCATTCCCATTCACCATATAGATATTTTTAAGAGAATTATATGTCATTGGCCCCCTTCAACTTCATCAGATTGTATTCCAATTAGCTCCTCATCAAAGTTTTGGGGATAGTGTTTCTGCCCATTAGATTCATTTGTAGTCCTTTTGACATGTGATATTGCCTCTAGATTACTTCTTGGAGTGATAGTAGCATCCTGAATATCATCAACATGATTTAAAACATTTCCTTATTTGAAGTATTTTGAATTGAAATAGTATAGTTCTTTTATAGTTTTATCATTATTCTCCTTTGGTTTATTAGTTTTCTGGATTTTAACCAAAGCCAGTTGTTGCACATTTAGTTTATCATTTCTTGTGGGATCTTTTATCTCATTAGGTTAGGGAGGCCCAATTCCCCCTAACAACTTGTTATTGGTTTCTTGCCATGTTCCCTCCACCTCCTAATTATCAACCGGGTGGCTGTTATTAATTTCTTGCATTAGGGCTTCTAGATGATCTTCAATTTCGTAATGACAGAAAAGAGTCCTCCTTTTTCATTGCTTGATTTGGGAATAATTAATGATAAATTGGATTTAATCTCACCTTGATCTAGTTTTGTGAGGTGTTTTACACATCCACATTAGGTTTTGGGCCCTTTTAAGCTAAATTAACTTAACTTTGCCTTAGTTTAATGTTGTAAAGTGTATTTATTTACACTTTCATGTGGTATTTTTGGACCCATTTCATTTATTACCATTATATAATCATTAATAGGCCTCTATGACCCCATATTATGCATCCCAAGGCATATTTCATTCAAAAACCCAACAATATCAACATATGAGCTTAATTTTTGCACTCCCCGATATCTTAGCAAGCAAAATATCACCTGTGGGACCCATTTTCCACTTTGGGAGAATGAGTCCCATCCAAGTGGGACTCATTTCCCCATCTTGGTGAATGAGTCCCATTTGGCCTATTTTTGAGGCTATGAGTGGTAAATTTGGGTTTTAAGTTCAAATTTCTTCTATGTCAGCCTTTGGGATCTAATAAATGATCATGTGAGTGCATTTCGTATATTAAAAATATTTCAAAAACTTATTTCACCTAAGCAACATAATCATTTATGACATCAAATCAAGCACTCAAGAGTTAATCATTCCAAGAGTTTACAAGATCATTTCTAAGGCATTCAAGGGAAACATTATTCATCAATTGTTGTAGAAATTCAAGATACATCATCACATCAAGAATATCAAGCATCAAGCATGTTATTGAGCTAGAGTTGTGATGTAGCATTGAAGATGCAAGATCAATCATTGTTGTACACCTATTGTCAAAGATTAAGATCTACATCCTTCATGGCCATTTCATGTTGAATTATAGATTTATAAGAAATCCTTTACAAGAAATCATTCAAGGTATCATTATTCATGTTTCATATTCTATGTTTCATGTTTCATATCCTTTTTTCATTGTTTCACATTTGGTTTAATTACCTAAAAGGGGTTTGACCAAGGTAAGCTCCCATTCTCTAAAAATCAACACTTCTTCTCTCTCTCTCTTTGTGTGATTGCATATCTAGGTTTCTTGGAGCTTCAGAGATCATTGAGGATTAGGTTAAAATATTTTTGGAGATGTCTCCCCATTTGCAAGGTCATAATATTCACTAAAAGATCATCTACAACCATGAAATTAGAGTTTTGGATCTAGAAACACGAAGAAGAAAATTGATCAGATTGAGAGGTACAAATCAAAACTTTGAAGTTCTAGAAAATCCCAACTAGACTCATTCACCACAAAAATTATAGATTTAGATACCCTTTTGTCTGAAACCTTCTCTGGTGCAAAAATCCAGAACAAGGACTGATTCACTTAGAATGGTGAATGAGTTCCACTAGGTCAAAATTGAAGTGGCGAATGAGTCCCACTATAGGTGTTTTTCAAAAAAAATTACAGATTTAGATACCCTTTTGTCTGAAACCTTCTCCGGTGCAAAAATCCAAAACAAGGGTTGATTCACTTAGAATGGTGAATGAGTTCCACTAGGTCAAAATGTTAGAATTTCTAGCATTTTAGAGCTCCTTCTAGTCATCTTATGATTCCCAGGTGCACACATTTCATTTCATAGCTTGTTATTCTGCTTAAATGCAATTTTAAGTCATTTAGTTCAATTTTGCATCATATTAGGGTTTTGCATTTCATCTTGCATGTCATTTTCTTTCTAAGTCTAAAATTGATGGTGAAACCCTCATTAGATCATATTCAACCCCTAGGACAACCCTATTACAATATTTCTTTCTCTTTTGCATTGAGATCTTTAGGGTTACCCTTGAATGAAATTGGATTTGTGGGTGTGCTCTATGTCATAAAACCATATGCTAGCACTACAATACTGCAAATTCCTCATTTCATTTTGGTGAATTTTCATTTAGAATACCTTCTTTTTTGATTTGGATTCCATCATCATTGTAGATCTAGCTTGCATTGACTTTCCATTAGGATTTGCATTAGTTAATTGGCATCTAGGATTTCTAAATTTTGCATTAGTGAAAGTGCATATAGGCTACATTTTTGCATCTCAAATCATTAAAAATCATATAAAATTTTCATTTACATTTATTCTTCAAGTCATATGACATAAAAATCATCAAACCAATTAAAAAATTCTGAAAATTTTGAAAAAATCCCTAATTGGGACTCATTCACCCCTTTTGGTGAATCAATCCCATTCCAGATTGTAAACTTCCTTTTAAAGCATTAAAAACCTCATTTTTGTGCTTCCTAAGCTTGTTCGTAACATATAGTATAAGTCTAGAAAGTTTGAGGAACATTTTTTTTATGTATCTAGGTCAAATCATACATGTAGTGAAGTCATTTGTAAATTATTTCAAAAATCATTTCGATATCAAAAGTTTTAGATCTGTAGGAAATTTGTTTACATTTTAGAAACATTGCATAATTTAGATAGATTAATTTATCATGTTACAACATTTTCTCTTTTCAAGCATTTAGTGTTTCTAGAATATCAAATGGCTTGTATTATTCTATTTTCCATACTCATGGGCATAATCTAGGAAAGAAAATAAAAACCTTTGATAAGCATGGTGGATACCCTCCTAGTATCTATCAGATTTATAAGAATGTCATAACACAAGAGGATGGAAGTGTAGGCAATCATAACAATCATACTTTTTCTTCTCCCGCTACCTCTCCTATTAGTGACAAAGGTATCTTGGTGAAAAAAGATACAAGAATTGAGAGTCTTGATTGTCCATCTCCTCCTCCCCCTTTGGGATATATTAGAAAGCAAGATGAGATCATAGAAACATTTCTAAACATTACCTTACCTAGTCTCCATTCATCCCTTTCTTGTGAGAATATTTTAGTGAAAGAGTATGATATCATAGATAGCAATGACAATCAAAATTTTCCTTCTCCTAATATCCCTCCTTGATACAAAGAGGATAGGTTGGTGTTAGAAGATGCACCTACTGAGAGTCATGAGAATCTTGTTCCTCCCTTCCCTAATTCTCCTACCATTTGGAAAGATCTATTTTGTAAGAATGAAAATCATAGTTTTCCTTCTCTTGATGCCTCTCCTATTGGTGATGAAGCTACTTTACAAAATCTAACCATGGAATGTGATGAACATCTTACAAGGGTAGATATTATGGCACAAGAGAATGAGACCTTAGAGAAAAAAAGACAATCAAATAGAGCCTTCTCCTAATATCCCCACTATTGATAAACAAGAAAATCCAACCATTGATCATTCCCCTACTTGCAATGAAGTCATTTTTAGAAGAACCAACCTTTGAATTTCATGAACACCTAGTTTGTAGTTCTCCTAAAAACTCTCCTCCTAGGGAGGATATCATGGTGCGAGAAAATGGCGACATTGACAATAGTGATATAGTTTCCTTAGATGAAGATGACGAAGTAACATTAGACTCTCCTTCACTAATTGAATTTGATATTATTCAACCTCAACTCATCCTTTACCCCCTTCACACAAACCTCAACTTATCCTTTACCCACCTAAGAATAATGTTTTATAGTAGTTGAGTCACAATACTATTTCTCATACATATAACACTAGAAAAAATCCATCACCAAAAGAAACAACATCAACATCCCTCCCCTTGTCTAATCCTATCTTACCTGCTCCTCTTTGTTTTCCTTCGAATAGTGGAAAGGAGTATGATCTTGTTGAACAACTAAAGAATATTCCCACTAAGATATCATTGTGGGACCTTATTCCATCCCCCCCTCACTATCATAACATGATTCAAAATGTCTTACAACAATTTCCTATCCATTCTAATGTGCAACTAAATGACATAGAAGCCCTAATTCAAGGACTGAATGCTAACATTGGTTTTCACTAAAGTGAGCTCCCTCTTTTGAAAGTGCAAAAATGAAATGAAGCTTTCATAATAATATCTCAATATAAAATAAAAGGGATAAAGAGAACCCTTGTGGATAATGGTCCAACCCTTAATATGTGTAGTGTGACCCTTTTGGATATACTTGGCATAGATAAATCAAACATTCAACCTGATTCTTTATCTATTAAGGGATTTGACAATGTATGAAAACAACCGCTTGGTGTGATCCCTTTACCTATTAAAGCTAGAAAGGCCACATTAGAAACACTAATCCATGTTATGCCACATGATCTTACATATAATGTTCTTTTAGGAAGACCATGGATTCATGCAATGAATGGGGTGCCTTCTACTCTTCATCATAAAATGAAGTATATTTACAACAATACAGTATACATAGTCGAAGCTGACCCTAACCCAAACAATTGTTTAAAATTTAAGAAAGGAAAGGAAAATCCTTTGGCAACATCAACACCAACCAAACAAGTGGAACTCGTGCAAAAAAAAGACAAAGAGAAACATATTGAACAAATCAGAAAGCTATTAGAAGATGATTGGGGTTCCTTAGACTTCGAACCAACATTCATGGGAGAATACAATATCATAGACAAAGACTCTGAAAAGGGAAAATAAAAAGAGGTAATCTCAACACAAAATTCGAAAAAACCTTCGAAAGCATCCTCCTCAACCACTTTAGAAGAAACGACAACATATACAAAAAAATTTGACAAAAATAGCTATCAACAACCTATGAATCCTAAAGAAATGAAAAAGCTTTACAAAAGAGGTTATGACCTTATGAAGCAACTTGGATATAGTGGAAAAGGATGTGGTGCTACAGAAAAAGGTATCCATGTCCCTATAGCACCTAACATGCAAGAAATGACTCACAGTCTTGGTTATTGTCCTTTGATAGAAGTAAAATAACCTTCACTTGATACCAACACTATTACAAAGCATCCTTCTAAGCCAACTTTAATAGTAGTGCATCTTGAACTGATAGACACTAGTGCTCTTGATTGTTATCCTCTACAAGAAATGAAAAAAACAAAGAAATCTTTGCTTAATGTCAATGTCATCACACAAAACATCGATGATTTGAATTTGTTATATTTTACACCCTCCTATAAAGGAGAGAAAAAATCTCGCAATCTAAAGAGTCTTGTGTAGATATGACATATTATACTAAGCAAGAGATATCTTTGTCACAAAATAAAGGAACATATTCTACTTTGGATCAAGTAGGTATCTTGTCAAGACTCCTACAAGATTGTTTGATATCCCTCCCTCGAAGAACACAAAAGAAATTTTACTACAAGAGTTCATTTTTTGCATATGATAGATTTCATGGTCATGCTACTAATGAATGTAAGGCTTTAAGTAACAAAACTCAACATCTTAGGGACTATGATTCTCTTCCTTGTGTTGAAGCAGCTAGTTCCTCTAATTGAAACTTACTTTCATCCTATTCAACTCACCTTTGTCCTACACTAAGTGGGGGCAAGGGGTTAGTCATCCTTGTTCTTACATGTCACTTTTAATTGTCTCTTTTGCCTAGTTGATCACCTTTCATGTACATATAAGAGAAATATTTGGATGTGGATGGCATGCCTTAATTTGTCTTGCATGTGACATGTGTATTCACAATGTAATTCAATTTGAAATTATATGAGTTGGAATAGGGCTTTCTGAATAAGCTTTCATGTCTTCTACTTTATAATAACTGCTCATAATAATGGTGTTAGCAACTGCTTTAAAGTGGGGGAATACATCGACACTCATGTTTCACTGTACAATTTTATTTCTTCTTGCAATGCGTCCATTTCTTGGTGGTTTCATTGGGCTTGATTCCCTCCAAGAGCATGATATTTCTTTGAATTTTCCTCTCTTAGAGACATTAGGCATGATTTTTCCTAAGCAGAGACCTTACACGAATTAGGAAAAATCCATTTGAACAAACCTTGCACTATTTTGCATTTACAATGTCTATGAGTTTGAAGCATATGAAGTTTTGTCTGGTTCATGAAGCTCAAAAATCATTTTGCGTGGTGCCTTATCAAAGTTATTGGGAGGTATAACTTTAGGTATGGTTTGAGTGGGAAGCCCAACTGAGGCATGAATTTCCCCATAACCACTCGTGTGTGTGTTTGAGCGCATACCGACTAGATGTGTATGTGTCTCACCTCTTTGGACTACTCACTTAGTGGACATCCAAGAGTTTCATTTCCTTAGAGTGCGTGTGCATTTTTGGAAAATCAATTTACATCTAATCCACATCATCTTGGACAAATGGTCGAGGCTTGATCCACATATTTTTGTTTTTTGCTTGGTTTTGCTTTTCTTTCTTTTAGTTACTAGTATTGCATGTTTTTGTATCTTGTTTTGTTGTATATCATACATATTGTGTGTTTCATTTCATGCTTATGTCAATTTGAATTAGGATCTTGGAACTTGGGGGCTTGATTTCCTTGATCTTTTTCATCCTAGACCATCCACATTGCAATTGGACCCCTCTTGAATGCCTAGTTTAGTGTGAGTTTGAATCAAGTTCATCCACTCACTAAAGTGGGGGCTAGATATAATGATGGAAAAGATTCCCCTTTTTCATTGCTTAATTTGGGAATAATTAATGATAAATTGGACTTAATGTCATCTTGATCTAGTGTTGTGAGGTGTTTTACACATCCACATTAGGTCTTGAGCCCTTTTAAGCTAAACTAACTGAACTCTACCTTAGTTTAGTGTTATAAAGTGTATTTATTTACACTTTCACATGGTATTTTTGGCCCCCTTTCATTTATGACCTTTATATCATCATTAATAGCTCCTTATGACCCCATATTATGCATCCCAAGGCATATTTCAATCAAAAACCTGACAATATCAACATATGAGTTTAATTTACACACTCCTTGACATCTTAGCAAGCAAAATAGCCCATGTGGGACCCATTCTCCACTTTGGGAAAATGAGTCCCATCCAGGTGGGACTCATTTTTCCATCTTGGTGAAGGAGTCATGATGGGCGAATGAGTCCCATTTGGCCTTTTTTTTAGGCTTTGAGTAGGAAATTTGGGTTTTAAGTTCAAATTTCTTCTATGTCGGCCTTTGGGATCTAATAAATGGTCATTTGAGTGCACTGTCTATATAAAAAAGCTTTCAAAACCTTATTTCACCTAAGCAACATAAGCATTCATAAGATCTAAAAGGTAGAAAATTGTGTACTCTCTTTCACCTTTAGGGTTTAGGACCTAAAAGGAGAGTGACAATCTTCACACTATTCACTCAAGAACAAACCCTTGAGATTTCAATGGAAAGGAGATTGAAAATTGTGAAGGGACATCCTAGGGTATGAATGAGATCTAATCATGGGTTCACCACCATGTTTAGACTTGGAAAAGACAATGCAACATAATGTGAAATTCCAAACCTTGAATGATCTAGAAATATGAATAAAATGTAATAGAAATTTATGAGACAAAAAGTGTGCACTTGGGAGACTGGCGAGGGAAGAATGAAAGTCTAGAATTCTAGAAAATCTATCATTAATTCTGATTGGGACTCATTTTCCAAGCTAGGTGAATCAATATTGCTTTCTGGAAATATAGGTTTCAGCCAAAAGGGTGTTTGGATTTGTGAAAATCTCTATCAGGCCTGTATAGTGGGACTCATTCGCCACTTGTGGAAAATCAGTCCACTTCATCTTTTTTGAAAGTTTAGAACCTAATTCTTTGTCTCTCGATCTGCTTTTCTCATTTTGATTGGTTTCTAGATCTAGAACTGTAAATTGCCACCTGTAGGTCTTCTCCAAGCTTCTCCAAGTCTTGATGACAACTTTGAAAACTTTAGGCATTTGACAACTTTTCTCCAACTTTGTGTTGCCAAGAGACACTGCAAATATCATTTAGTGTTGTCATTGATGGAAACCCAATTCTGTGTATAGATCTTTGCATCATCAATTTATCCTACCGACAGGAAGATTGCCAACAGATAAGGAAGAACAAAGCATCTGGTAGTTTTGGGTTCATCGATTCTCATATAGATTTCCAGTTAATATTTTGTGTTGTGTATCTTAGTGAAGGTTGATCAGTTTTTTCTTAGTGTTTTCTATAAATCTTAGTTCCTCGTATTGATCTATGTGTGAGCTAGAATATCCGGTTAGATAATTCTCAGTTTTATCAGTACTAAAGCTGACTTCAAGAATATATTAGGTCACAAATGTATGGGAAGCAATTAGTTAAGTATTTTTTGTTCGTGCATCTTTGTTTGGGTCCTATCTAAGTTGTGGCCAACCATTGTGGATACAGATTATACTTTACTCCAAATTTGAGTCGACAAATGTAAATATTATTTTCTTCTATTGAAGCTGACACATCATAATTGAATTCTAAGTTGTGAATATATATAAGAGATCGTTCGTATCATTTTGAAGAATGTATGAGGTGTGTGGATGTGAATTGCAAATAAGAATAGAGCAAAAGATCGATAATGTATAGTTTCACTTGTGCATAAAGGATATGGGTTAGGAGTGTGAGCTGAATAGAGTAGAAGTGTGGAATTAGTTTTTAGAACAGAAGATTGAATATTGTGCCTAATCGAAACTATAATCAAGCATATGTAGATGCTATTTTTCTCAATTCAAACTCTTATATGGTTTTAATTTGATTTTCTTTGTAAGGAAGTGAGCCTTCCCTTTGAGCAGTGATCTCTAGGCAGTGCACCTGAATGCAAGTGCATTCCCCATATTCATTTGAGTATACTTAGATCATATTGTGGATTGGCCATACACCATGGTTTTTTCCCTAATAGGGTTTCCACATAAAAATTCTTGTGTTATGGTGTTGTGATTTCTTTCTTCCTATTCACGCATTTTGGTTGAATGTTACAAGTGCTTTGAAGATAAAGGTTAATAATGTTTATTTTTGCACAATGCTGATTCACCCCCCTCTTAGTGTAGCTTGTTTCCAACAATTGGTATCATAGCTAGTTCCTGAAAAAAAAAATTCTAACAGCTTGGAGAGATCTTGGAAAGTGATTCAATGGATTCAAGCAGTCTTCAACAACAACTTTTGGTGGCCCTAGATGATCTTGATCAGTCAAAGTATGAAGTTCATAAATTGAAAGCAAACCTCACGGATGCTAATAAATTCATTGAGTCTTTGAAATAAAAAATAAACAAGTTTAGAGAGAAGACAAAATGACAATAACAACATTGAAGAAGAAGAACTCAGTCAAGCCCTGAAGGAAAAGACAAAAGAATGTGAAAAGATTAGCAAAGATAATATAGTCCTAAAGCATGAAATTGAATCTATCATGATGAGGATGAACAAGGAGATTGAAGATAGGAAGAAGAATGAAGAGAACCTAGCACAGTCTCTAAAAGAAAAATTTGAAGTATGGAGTTTTTTGGAGAATGAATTGGAAAAATCTAAAAATAATGAAGAAGTACTTGAAAAGTAGATTGATGATCTCAGACATGAACTTGCTACTGCAAATGAGTATAAAGAAAAGTTCAAAGTTATCTTAGCCAAGGTTGATGAACTAATTATTAGTTAGAGGACAAATGGTGACAAGTGAGGTCTTGGATATGAAGAAGGAGAAAGTTCCATATCTGGGAAAAGGAGATTTAGGCAAGGAAATAAAATGAACAAATGTAGAAGGTATCCAATAAGATAACCTAATGCTCAGAAATTTAATGGATACTGTTTCAATTACAATAAATTTGGAAAACATGGCTTCTCAATGTAGAAGTAGGATGAATAAAAGAAGTCCATCATTCTCAAGTCATTGTTTTAATTGTAATAAATTTCATCATAAGTCAAATGAATGCAGAAATTTGATAAACAAATTTCATTGAAATGTCAGATTTTATACATGCAATAGATTTGGGCATACTGCTAACCACTGTAGATCAAAAGGAAATAAATGGAACAACTAGTCTAGACATAAAAATGTTATGTGTTAGAACTGAAACAAATTTTGTCACATTGCTACATTCTATTGGAATAGAAGAGGTCTGGTAAATGAAAGAAGAAACATGCAGAAGGATGTTAAAGGAAAATGAAAAGTCACTATAGATGTGGTCAAGGAATAGATGCAAAAGAAATGGGTGAAGAAGGGTCCCTCTAATGAAAAAAGTACACCAGCACTAGAACCTACTTCTGGTAGTTCATCCGAGAATTAGTTTCTGGCCTTTGGCCTAGGGGGAGTTGTCAAGAAAATATTTTAAGCCCCTACCGATAACTGACACTGGGATGTGGATAAGTTTAGTAAGTTCATATATGTTCTATAGATGTTGTTGAACCTATTATGCAATGTTGGAGGTCCATAGAATATTTATCTATCATAGTGCATAAAAATGGTGCAACCAAATGAGTTAGGGTAAGAGCATTTATTGGGACAAAAAGGGTTAAGTATGTGAGTGATAAAAATACATTTATATCTTTCATTTGTCACTTTGAATTTTGAAGAAAAGAAGTTTGGAGAGCTTAGAGGTAAATTAAGGTGAAATTCAGGTGTGAAAAAGCTTTCAAAAATCAAATTGTGATCTAATGGAAAGGCATTTTTCAACAAAACTCTATGAATTTGTGAATTGATAATGGCTACTCCATTAGTAGTTGAAGTTAAAGACAGACCCCATCCAAAGTTCAAGTGGCATCACTACAAATCTATTAAGACCAATCCATTTGGAGAATTTTCATATGTTTTGTATAGTGTGTTACATACAAAGGATATTAGGGTTTATATTCACGTGAATATTGAAGAACTAGGAAGTTCACAATTTCTGAATTTGCATAATAATCACATCATAGGTGAAGATTTATGTGTGAAGTTAGAACATAAAACCCTAGAAGCAAAGAATTTTACACAAATTATCAAATTTCCCATCTTTCAAGAGTCAGAATGGGTTCGTTATATTCTGAGTCGAGTCCATGATGAATTCATTTGGCTAAGCATACCATTAAAAATCACAAAGGAAGCTATCAATGCATTGTAACAGGTCTAAATTCTTCCAGTGGATTACCGATTCTGAAATCAGTGAAGAATCAAATGGTTACTGATGCTAAAGGTTTTAGTTATGACGAAAGGGCAATGAAAATTGATGACTGTTGATGTAGATTTCAAATTTGCATCTATGGTTATTGGGTACAAGATATATCATTCCAGCCAGGACAACTCTGTGTCCAGTAGTGCAATTTATGTCGCCTATCAGATGGTGAAGGAAAATGCAGATTATGATCTCTATGAATTTTTAAGAAGTTAGTTAATGGAAAATATTGCAAAGATTAAGAAGGATAAGAAGAACTATTTCAAGTATGGTAACATGCTATTATTCCTATTCTTTTATTTCATGGGTGAGGTTCCTGGATTTAGAAAGATTCATTAGAAAAAAGATAAACTAGTAGCTGCTCAGATCAAAGATCTCTTTCACACATATTCAGATAGTAAGACAAATAATGCTATTGTCTGGGGATATTTCAAAACTTTTGAGACTATGATGCAAGCTAGAGAGGATTCCCACTTCCATTGTAGAGAAATATAAGGATACAATTTGTTTCATGGTAGATAATGATCAATGCATGATGGAAGTTGTTGATCCTAGAACAATTTGGATCATGTCAATGGGATATGAAGTGGAGGAGCGAACTCTAGAAATGTATGCAAAAAAATTTTTTGAGCAAGCCTCTAGATCAATCAGAAGAGATATTTGGTACCTATGTTGAAAAGAACATGCAAGTACACAATGAGCTCAAGAAACCTGTGTTGAACAAAAGAGTTAGAATAGAGGTAGAAATCTTTGGAGAAAGTATGGGCATACCCGTTGAGAAAATAAGAGAAGCTAGAAAGAAAAGAGAAGAAGTTGAAGTAGCAAAGGAGGCAGCAAAAACTAAATCATTTGTTCCAAAAGCACCATCTGCCCAAGCTAGATTGACTAGAAGCTTTGCATCTCATTCAACCCCAATAGAAAAATCAATCCCTATGAAAACTGAAGCTAAGGGATCCGATAAAGAAGAAAAGAGGAAGAAATATAAGAGCAAAACAATCTATGTAACAGTCTATGATGATGAAGAAACCAAGTCTAATGAAGATGTTAAATAAATCAAGCATCAAGGCACCAAGGCAACAATAGTTATAAAAAGAAAACCCTCTGGTGGAGATGATCAAGCAAAGAAGAAGAAAAAAACTAACAATTTAGGTATGTCAATAGAGGAAGTTGAAAAGGCTTTGATTAAGGATGGAAATCTCAAGCCTCTTTGTAAATGGTATGAATCTTTTGGTGAATTTGATCAAAGAATTCTTGAAGAGGCAACAATAAAACACTTGAATATTTTCAATAAAGTTTTGATTGAAATAATGACAAATTTTCCCAAAAGTTTATATGACATTTCGGAGATGAGGAGAGTTAATGCCAGATCATAATAAGAGCAGATGAGAGAAAGCATTCTTGTTGAATTGTGTCTAGTAGCTTCTATGGAAGAAATAAAATCAATTCTAAACAAATCCAAGAAGGAGTTTAAAATAAAAACAAGAGTGAATAAGTTGATGATTGGTCAAACCAAGGAAGTTGCAAAAGAAAGATAGCAAATTCTAAGAATTGTTTTATTGAATAGAAAAATTGATGTTGTACCTAAAGAAACTCATGACATTTCATCTAGTCCAGGAAAACAAGAAGAAGAAGAAAAAAAAGATGCATCTAAAGATATTTAGATCCCTCCTAAAGAGGTCAATACAAATATGCCTATGGAAGTTGAAGGTCCAGAAAATGTATCAATTGAGAAGGTGGAGGTCCCTGAAGATAAGTCAAAACCTACAACTGAGGAAGTAATGGTTGAAGAGAAGAAGGTTGATGTAAAGGAAATTCTTGTAGAGGCAGTGAAGAAATTCTTGGTAGAATAGAAAGAGGACTTTGATCCTGAACTAATTGAAGGTTCGATTGACTTATCTACTCTGAGTCATATTCAGAAGATGAAAGTAGCATCATTCACCCAAGAAAAAGACAAAGAATAACTTTTGAAGTCCCACATTGAGGACAGTGAACTTCTAAATTTTGCATCTAGAGTCCTAGAAAAGATAATTCCTACTCATGTGAAAGATCCAACCGGTTCATCCTCCGCTGAACTAAAGAGGCTCATCAACTCAGTAAGTACTCCCTTTGAGTCACTTAAGATATTTTCTTTGATTAAATTTCAAAAAGAATTCGATGTTATAAGACTAAATGGGCTGAAGGAAATGATTGCCAAGGATAAAACCTTGCTATCCACCTGTGTGGAAAATATCTAGAATCTTTATCTGAAGGTGTGAAGATTTACAAATCATGTTTGTCTTTATCAAAGTTCACTGATGACAATGAAAAGAAGGTTAAGGATTTGGAAAAACAATTAACCACTATTTTTGATGCTTTTGATCTGTTAACTGATAGTGTTGGAAAGTTAGAAGAAGTGTCATTGATGTTTGATAGAATAAAGAGCCTAAAACATGAAAATGAAAAAATTGTTGCAAGAGCATGTGAACTTAGAGGTTTGATTGGCCCAAAGTTAGAAATTATGTCAAGCTCATTGAAAGAAGCAGAAGATGCTAAAGCAGTGGGTTATCTAGCAAACCTGGAGTCTACAGAGACACAATCCTATTTGGTTTGTGGACATATAACAATCTCGAAGAGTCTCAAAAGAGTTTAGGACATGAATTTGGCTTTGTTGAAGAAATATTTGTTAGACATTTTCAAGTTAATGTAAGTTTGTTTTGTACATAAGCAACTTGTTCATAACAGTTTTTTTTGGCATGTGGATTCCTACCTTTGCCATTGATGTCAAAGGGGAAGAGAGAAGAGTGAAAAACGTATATAATCTTAGGGGGAGAACTATTTTTTGGAGAAGAATTTGATTTTTGAAATTTTGGCAGTGTAGTTATTGTTGGTACTAATCCAACACAGTCATTTTTCACTAAGTGTTGCCATCAATTCCAAAGGGGGAGATTGTTGGCAAGAGACACTGCAAATATAATTTGGTGTTGTCATTGATGGAAACCCAAGTCTATGTATAGATCCATGCATCATCAATTTATCCTACCGATAGTCAAATTGCAAATAGTTAAGGTAGAATAGAGCATCTGAAAATTTTGGGTTCATCGATTCTCATACAAATTTCCAGTTAATATTTTGTGTTATGTATCTTAGTGAAGGTTGATCGATGTATTATTATTTTTTTCTACAAATCTCAGTGCCTCATATTGATCCATGTGCGAGCTAGAAGATCTGGTTAGCTAATTCTCAGTTTTATCAGTATTGGAGCTAACTTCGTGAATATATCAGGTCACGGATGTATGGGAAGCAATAAGTTAAGTATTTTTTTGTCCATGCATCTTTGTTTGGGTCCTAGCTAAGTTGTGGCCAACTGTTGTGGATGCGCATTATATTTTCCTCATGATTTGAGCTGATAGATGTAAATATTCTTTTGTTTTATTGAAGCTGACACATTGTAATTGAATTTTGAGTTGTGGGTATATATAAGAGATAGTCATATCATTTTGAAGAATGTATGAGGTGTGTGGATGTGAATTGCAAATAAGAGCAGAGCATAAGAGTGATAATGCACAATTTTACTTGTGCATAAAGGATCTATGTTGCGAGTGTGAGAAGAACAAAGTAGAAGTGCATAATCAGTCTGTAGGATAAAAGATTGAATATTGTGCCTAACTGGAACTGTAATCAAGCATATGTAGATGCTATTTTTCTTAGTTAAAACTCAGATGGTTTTAATCTGATTTTCTTTGTAAGGCAGTGATCCTTCCCTTTGAGTAGTGAACTCTAGGCAGTGCAACTGAATGCAAGCGCATTCCCCATATTGCAAACTTTATTTGAGTATACTCAGATCACATTGTGGATTGGCCATCTACCATGGTTTTTTCCTAACAAGGTTTCCACGTAAAAATTCTTGTGTTATAGCACGTTGTGATTACTTTCTTCTTTTTATGCATTTTGGTTGAATATTACAAGTGCTTTGAAAATAAAGGTTAATAATGTTTATTTTTGCACAACACTGATTGACGTGCCCCCTCTGAGTGTATCTTTTTTCCAACACTTTGTTCCTTGAAAAATATGCAACCTAGCCCTATAAATCACACACAAGAAGAGGGAAAATTCTTGTGGTGTTAGCAGATAGGAGTTTTGCTTTGTCAAACCCCTTATTGGTGATTAAACCTTGAAATTAAAGCAAATATGAATGGAGAATGATGAATGAACAAATTAAAATATTGCAACTCATCAAGCCCTAGCAATAAGGTGTTGCAAATATGCTTGAAATGGTTGAAATGGATGTGGTTCTTGACTATTTCTTGAATGATGTTGGTATTTCTTAAAACACTTGCTTGAATCATCAAATCTACATCACAATTACTAGCACAATAACAAACATGATAGATGGAATCCTTGACATGATGATTGTCACTTGAAGAATGCTCTAAAATGCTTGACAATATGTCCTTGAATGCTATCATGAACTCAATTTTCTATTAGGAATTCTCTCACAAAAGTCTTCGATGAAAATGAGTGAAAGAACCTTGCATTTATACTCAATTATGCAAAAATTATTGAAATTGCAACACTACAAGATGACATCAGATCTAGGAGAATACAATCCCACCTGAAATTTGAATTAAATTTTAATTTGGGCCACATGGGACTCATTCGCCCAAGGTGATGAATGAGTCCACCTAGACCTATTTTTTGGGAATATATTAAAAAGTGCTTATAAAGGTGTAAAACCTGCTTCGAGACAAAACGATCCAAGTGCGACCCATTCACCCAAGATGGTGAATGAGTCCCAAATCCCTCAATTTGGGCCACATAAGCCAAAAAAACCTTAATTATGATTGGTTATTGATTGGTGTTGGGATTATCCTTGAAAATATGCAATAAATGAGGCTTGTGGATGCAAAATAGGGTTGGTATTCAAGCATAAGAAAGCCCAATTATTAATGACAAGCCTAGAGAAATGTGAAATTGTTACAACACTTTACAACACTCCAAATAAGGCAATATTAATGTTGATTTTAAGAAAATTGTGTTTATCATTCTTAGTTAATTGATAGAACCATAGAAAAGTGTTAAAGTAAGTTACAACACTTTATCTAGGTACCCTTAAAATCTATTAGCTCACAAGGGCCTGAGACCTAATGTGAATGTGTTATCCACATTACAACACTAAATCAAGGCAAGATTAAGCCAAAATCCACAAGGAGGGCCCAAACAAGTGTTGAAAATGTCAAGGCATCCATTTTTCCACAATATATTTAGCCCCCACTTTAGTGAGAGGGTGAACTTGCCTCAAACTCACACTAAAGTAGACAAAAATGCACCAAGAGGGGTTGAAATGTACCAATGCCAACAAGATGGGACAACAATGATCAAGAGGGGTGATCAATCCCCCAAGATCAAGATCCTTAGACGAATCAACATGGGCACAAAAGAACACATACGAGAATGATAAAAAGAACAACGACAAGGCACAAGCATACACTGCCAAATAAAATATAAGGAAAGGTGAAAAAGAATCGAAAGAAGCTTTGACCATTTGTCCACCATGATGTGGATCAAATCTAGGTTGTTTATTCAAGAAATGAATACTCAGTCTAAGGTGATGAAACTCCTAGTTGTCCACTGGGTGAGAAGTCCTAAAAGGTGAGACATATACACTCATGGCTAGTATGCACTCACACACACACAAGTGGCTATGGGGAACGACATGCCTTGGTCAAGGCTTCCAACTCAAACCATACCAAATTTATACCCTCTGATAACTTTAATAAGGCACCACATAGAAAAGAAATGATTTTCGAGATTCATGAGGCAAGAAAAAATTTGTATGCTTGGAGCTCATGAACAAACAAGATGGCTTCATAGGCATGCAATTTGTGCTATGCAAGGTGGCCATATAACAACAAATGCAAAATGCAATATAGGAAATTATCAAAGGATTTTTTCTTAGTTTATGCGAGGTCTTTAACTTAGGGAACATTGTTCCTGATGTATCCAAGAGAGGACCAATCAAAGAATAGAAGATTCACAACCTAAGGGATGTAGTGTGTCACATCAAGCCACTAAGAGGAATATAATATGCTAAGAGAGATCATACTCATGAAGGACATCACACCTAATTTCATCCACAAAGCGAAAAAAGCATCATATGAAGTAAGAAAACTACACCAAGAACCATGAAAAGGAAAATGCAAAATAATAATGTCAATGTATGCCCCCACTTTAGAGAAATTTCTAAACACCATGTTGTGAGAAATTACTTTAAAGTAGAAAATGATAAGTCCAAACAAGAAGGAAGACATGAGAGAAAACTTGGAAAGACCTATGCCAAGTCATATGTTTCCAAGTAAAGCCACATCATGCAAGAGAAAAAGAAAAGAGAGGGGTTGCCCCAAAAATTAAAACACCAAACATGGGTGATCCCACAATATTGGTTTACAATATTTGGGAAAACTGGACGTGGAACTGATTTTTTTTAACTAAATCTTCACTTTCGAGCTCCTATAGCGGCTAAACCATGAGGAATTTGAAGATGATGCAAACTAGTGATTTGTGAAGTTTTCTCTATAGATTCTAAATATATATTTTTTTAAAAATTTAGAATTAGATTGCACTTTTTTTTTTCATTTACTTTGAAAACTAGTTTTTATTAGTAAACAACATTTTTAAGGAGTAATTCTCGCCGTATACAACATAACTTTTTTTTATGAAGGATAAATTTCTTTTTTTTTTTAATTTAGATTTGTAACTATGATATCCAACCAATTAATTTGGTTTGATAGGAATTTTAATAAAGACTTTTTCCTTAATCAAGTTTTGAAGTCCAACCAATTACAATTTAGACATAAGTGGACTGTATACAACATAAATTTTTCTATATGTATCGAAATTCAATTATTATTTTTTAAATGGATTAAGGACATCAATACCCAACCTGAACATTTTATTTTTATTTTTTTATAATCTTCTATTTTTCTACATGTGTAGAACAAAGATCTTGATTTTCGGTGAAAAACCTACATTCACAAGAAATAAAAAATAAATATAATAATCAAATTTAATTTAATTAAAATTATACTTTTTTGGAAGCTTATAATAAGGACTACATACTTACAAAAAATAAATTTTAAATGATTTCATTTGATCCCGCAAAAGCTAAATCAAAAGTGGTTTTATCAGCATTTTGATAGGTGTAAAGGAGACTCCGTTATAAGTATGGTTTAAAAATAGCAGGGTTCTATCCAAGGGGGCTTAGTCTAAGGTGGTTTGATCAAACCATCTTTAATTGGAATCCTTTAAATGGAACTTTTCAAGGATTAAATCATTATATTTTCAAAAAAATATGTGATTTCAACAAAAATCAAGATCTCTAAGAAAGTGTAAACCACTATTGTGGCAACACCCACACCTAAGGGATCTATGGATTTGAGGTTAGTATTTTCTTTGCTACATTTTTTTTAGAGAGCTTAGAACTATTATCATTCCCCAAATACACATAGAACTAGAAGAACGACAAAAAGAGAGTGAAAACAAATAAAATCCTTTTTAGGTCAACATGTGTAGACACTCAAAATAATCAACATCATGCATCTAATCCCGCTCTAATTAAAATCAAATTCCTCTATTAATCAAATAAGGTAATTTATGTGATTGATTCAATAAGGTGCATTATACTTGATTAAATAAATCAAATTATTTAATTAAGTCCTCAAGGTCCTCTTATTTGATTTAATAAATCAAAATAATTTAAAACAAATATCATAAATCCCTAAAATTCCTCCAAGTTAATTAATCTAAATTAATTAACCTCTAATCCTGATTACTCATCTTCTAAATTTTGACTCAACCTAGGTCAAACCTAAACCCTTGACTAACCCACCCACTTGCACATGAAATTCATTTTAATTAATTATCTAATTACCCCTATTTTCCCTCACAAGGCATATTCGCAAGGAATTTTCCCTCATTAACTCCATTTGTTTGAATTTCTTTCCCAAATAAATTTCCCCCAAAATGTCTCAACCATATGCATTTAAATCCATCTTTCAAACTTCAAATCCACCTAATTGCATTTATTTGCACATTCACCAAAATATGCTCATTCCTCCTCCACTAGCATGTTGACAAGTGGCACCTTTCCATTGGATCATGTTTAATCCCACATTCCTCCCATCTCTCCATCTTTCAAGCCTTCAACCTAAAAATATAGGGCACTTCTATTCCAAATCCATCCATAATTTTAGTATTCTCACTATAGGAATTTTGAGTTCATCTATCATCATATTGCATCTCTTGTTCATTATCATCTTGAAGCTTGTCAAGGGTTCGGAAAGGGATACTTTCCATATCCAAGTAGCACCAATCCACTATGGGATAAGTATGAACATGTTTTTGTATGCTTTCAATTAGTTTACTTGATCTTTGGTTGTTTGCATTATGAAGCATGTTGGAATATTTCATAGAGATGTTAAGTGTTTATTTATTTAAATGATTAACCATGATAATGTGTGTTATAGTTTAAGTGCATTGTATATTTTAACATCTTTAAAATGGTGCTAGAAGGAGGGCTTCAAACCCACATCCACATCTTTCTTTCATATGTTACTGACATTTCTAAATCTAATTGATATTTCATTATTTCTAAATATCATCTATTGATCTGAAAGTTGGTCAAAGATGTATGGCACTATGAATGCATAGTAAAACATTATAATCTTTAGATTTGAACTTCTTCTCTTGCACGTTATACCTTTGCATAGGCGAAGATTCAATATTTTTCACATGTTGTGTCTATATCTCTGAGATCGACATATATATCTTTCAAGTTTATATCTAGTAGCTGGTCATAAATGCTATAAGTCGCTTCCCTTATATGTCAATATGTGTTGCTAGAAGATATCTAAGTCTTTCTTTCAAAACCTGATTGTTTATTCTTCCTGTAATCGACATTAACATAGCATAAATTTTGCTTGCAAAAAAATTGTTCGCTCATTCAGATTGGGAACTTCATTCGGTGATATGGGTATGTGTAGGATCATGATGGGCCAAAAAGTGGTGATATGTAAGTGATATGATGCCCATGAGGCTGACGACTTTTTTTTAACCCAAAATTGATTAAATGAAAAGGGTTTTTAAAGGAGATTCTTGTTAGAAACCAAGATTAGACATGCAAATCAAAAGGCCTTCCACAAAAGAGAAAAACAATAAAAATGCAGAGCTTTGCATGAAGATGTGAAAATTGATATTATTCAAAATTAAGAAATTACAATGAGATGAATTGCTTTATAAAAGCAATGTATGCATAACCCTAATGTGTAACCTAAAAGGGAAAACCCTAGTGTGCACACTTAATAATTAATAATTAATTATCAATGTGCTTAAGTTTAGATTAAGTAACTAAAGTGATAAGTGACTTAATTAATTAATCAATATGATGTAATTAATTAAGTGAAATAACTTATTACTCTAACAACCCACCTTAATATGAACTTAGGAAGTAGCTAAAACACTAAGTAAAAGATGCATGAAAGCAAAGATGGGTCCCGACAACTAGGCCTAATCAGGTACCCATTTACAAATGTGAGAATGAGGTAGAGAAGAAAACCTAGTGGGACAAAACCCCCCTACAATGGGTTGACATGTTGTAAAGAAGCACTAGAAGAACACTGTGGAGTAACACTGGAACCTGAATCTAACAAGCAAGGAAAGATACTTTTTTTTACTACTGAGACCAGATGAGAGTCACTGATTGACTCAAGGAATTATGATAAAGCAACAATATACTCGATGCCACAGAAAACTCAAAAACTCCAAACTGGCACAACCTTGGAATCTATGAAGTAGTAGTCTGATTATTGAATGATGTGATACTGAAATGAAGTGCAAAGATGCAAGTTGCACCCTCCCAATTGCCAAAATATCCAAGTAATCTCCAAAACACCCATTGGTCCAAATATGGAATAACGATCAACTTAGGATAGATATAGAAAAAATTGCATGCATAGCAACGTAGAGCTCCTCAATAACTTTCCAACACCGCAAAGATAGCTAAAATCAAAGATCGTGGCAAACGTTATGAGCTCGAAAACATAAAAATAACATATAACTTAAAACAGAAATAAATATAGCTAAATAGAAAATCCTAAAAAATAAACTACACCATAGGATAGTGCTCTAAACTAGCTTTCTAGCGATATCTTATTTGCCCGATTTTGATACCGTATGCCCAAGTTATGCCAAAAAGAAAGAAATTGCTCCTTGAAGGAAAATCAGGGCGAGGAGGGGGCAAAGAGGGCAGTACGGTTGCCAACATCATGCTGATGTCAGTGGTTCATGAGCATAAATTTGATGGCCAAGAGGCTGTCATGGCAAAAAATCTCCATCCCTGCAAAAATTTGACGGTCGTCTGAAATTGTACCAGGTGGAATATTCCAATGGAATCTTCAAGATTCCCATCACCGGATTTGCATGTGCCAAATTGTTTGTGAAGGGGTGTCGGATTTTGATGCAGCCGTCGCTACTTAGAAAGAGCTACTGAAAAATGTGAGGAGTGCTTGGTAGCCTGCACGCACCCCTTGCACATGAATTTATTCCTTTTTTTCTTTGAAAAAATCAAAAACTTTTTTTTATTTTGTAAGTTTTTTATTTTTGATTTTCAAAAAACACTTTTGAGAGATACCATGTAATAATTTTATTTTTTATTTGCAGGGATAAAAATATTAAAAAAACCCGTAAAATTTTTTGATTCAATGGAAAAAATATAAAAAACCAAAATTTTAAACCTGATTGTCTATGCATGCAAATCGAGACAGATAGGGCCCAAATTTGTATGGATCTACGTGCCTCTAAAAAATTTTCCTTTTGTTGTAACTGCTTAGATTTGAGCAAAACAACAAGTGATCTTAGGGTTTTGGTGCATTGCAAATGTGATGATGGTGTCCGTTTTTCTCTAGGATGCACCAAAAAAATGCTCAAGGTCAGATCCCTCGAGGAACCCCGAACGTGCTCTGCAATCAAATTTCTCCAAAAATCTGAGAAGGGGTTGCATATCAAGGCTATCATACCATGTTAGAAACCAAGATTAGACATGCAAACCAAAAGGCCTTCCACAGAAGAGAGAAATAATAAAAAAGTAGAGCTTTGCATGAAGATGTGCAAATTGATATTACTCAGAATTAAGAAATTACAATGAGATGAATTTCTTTATAAAAGCAATGTATGCATAACCCTAATGTGTAACCTAAAAGGGAAAACCCTAGTGTGCATATTTAATAACTAATAATTAATTATCAATGTGCCTAAGTTTAGCTTAAGTAACTAAAGTGATAATTGACTTAATTAATTAACCAATATGATGTAATTAATTAAGTGAAATAACTTATTACTCTAACAATTCTCATCTTTCCACCAATATAAATTATGCTTTACTTTGAATTTAATAAATAATTATTATTCATTTTCTATTTGAATTACAACTAAAGTCCTGATTGATAGGCTGATTGAAAAACATCTATAGCTTTCAAACGGTATCACATTTTTTGAATCTAAAATATGCTTCACATACTATAGGATTAAAAAAGAGAATTGAATTTCAGGAATTTTTGACCAAGTTAAGGTGGTTAGACATACGAGTTTTATATTTTTAAAAAGTTGTAATAAAAAATTCATAATTAATTATTTACTGGGAAAAAAATTACAAAAAAATATGCATCACATCGGGACATGAGTCCTTTACTTATATCTAAAATCTTATAAAAAAATATTATCATTTTATTGTGGTTAGGGTGGTCAGATAGGCACCTACTTCTTATTTTTTCCCTAAAATTTAAGTACTACTGCATTGAAATCTCAAATTTTCACCAAATAGATTTAATAAATAAAAAATAAACCTAGTAGTTTAGAAACTAAATTTAATTTGCTACAAATTCTATTCTTACATATTTTTTAAATAATATAGATAACTTATTCAAATTTTTACGTCAAGTTGCCTAACTCTGATTTTTTGAATTTTCATCACCACTTAAGGGCCTATTTTTTCCATGATGATCCTACACATACCCATATGAAAGGTGAGGAATCAACCAAACAACTGTTTATGAGAGTGGAAACACTGCTGGTGCAATAGTCATTACTTGTCTTTTAATATTGACTATTGCATTGACAGTGGTGTAAATTAATACATTGCTTTCGGGTACTGTGGTTACTTTCTGGCACAATAAATGTGATGAAGTTATTAAGGCTGCACCTTTAGAATCTATAATCTTGCCATAGTTGGGGAACACGAAAATGATAATCTAAGCTATGGTACATCTGATGACTGAAAGCTTTCCTCATAAACAAGTGCATCTCGAATACTTCTGTTTGGAGGAGAATGTTGGTCAAATGTTGTGGAATTTGAGTTTACGCCTACCAATTCCATTTGGTTGAAAGCTTTATAAGAGAATTTATTCACTAATTTCTTTACCTGTCAATTGCATCAATTTGAAATATTTTTTAAATGCATTTATTGGCTATCTTTACACCTACCAACAACATTCACTTGAAAGTTTCTTACACCTTTTTCAATAAAACTCTGTTGTGCAAGTCCTGCAATTAGTTGCATTCTGGAGTAAAGTCTGGAATTTTGAGTTTATGTCTGCCAACTACATTAGCTTGGGAGTTTATAAACTCTCTTCAACAAGTGCTTTTGTGTGAATCATATCATATTATTGTTGTCCTTGTCTCATTAATCTTTTTGTTTCAACATTCATTGTTTTGTCGAATTTATTGACCATCTTTCACCTACTCATTAATATAAGCATAAAATGGATAGGTCATTTGGTTTATTCGGATTAAGGATCACATAAAATATTTTTGAGTGTCATTAATGCTTGGTTTGAATTGAAAACGAGATATTGTGCTTCTATGACATGCTTGGATAGATTTAGATTTTCTCTTTATGACAAGGTGTGCATTTGTTTTATGCTTGCCTAGTCATTTAAATAGATTTAAATCACTGTTGTGCATATATTTTAGTATTTTAGCCTTTTTCATGGTTCAAACGTATTTAAGAGATCATCAATAAATTTGTATTGTGCATTTAGGAGATCATCAATGCATAATTTAGATTTTTGTAAAGTTATCATTAATTCTTTGAAATATCATACTTCTTAATAACTTTGTACTCTTTGAAGGTTGGCATTGGAGTTGACCATCAGAATTGAACAAAGGCAAGCAGATTGGAGTTGGAAATTTTGACTTTTTTTTAAATAAGGAAATACTGACCTTAAATGTGAAATTGATAGTTACACTCAAAATTTTGAGATGGAACAAAAACAAGGATCAAAGTGCTCCAAGTCTACTTTCTAAACTACTAATTTATTTTTAAAATGGTTGAGATTAAGGGGTTCAAAAGAGGGACGTACATAAATTGGTGTTATTTTTGTCAGAAAAACATAACATAGCAACTCTTGTATGACCCTCATATGGTGAAATTTTTTGTAGTATTTTTAAAATCACAACAATCAAAAGTTAGCTAATAGTATGTAGTTCATGCATGATTTTTTTGATAATTTTTTAATGAATATTTGATTTTTTACTAATTTTCGAAGTGGACACTTCCTAAGAAACAAAATTTTGGCTGTGCTACACCTACAAATTTTGGAAACTTATTGAATTTTTTATATTTATTTTTAAAAAAATTGTAGAATGGAGTCTAATTTGTAAAAATGTAATTTATTTGAAAAGTTGATCAATGGTTAATTTATAAGGAAAAAAATACCAAAAACTACTTTTTGGCAAAAAAGAGACATACAAACAAAAGAAATTATGGATGAAAAGCTTAACATTGTCAGAAAGTGAAAAAAATTACATTGTTGGATAGCTAAGAGAGAACCCAACATTACTCATGTGTTTGATTTTTTTGATATCGAACCACATGCAATCCCAATGGTGAGCACAAACTCGATTATGTGAAATATGGTATTTTTTTAAAAACATGACTCTGGTTGTTGGGAATGCCCTACAAGCATTTGGGTTGGTATTCCACGGAAAATACAAATCCTAAGGGTTGGGAATTCCCAAAGCAAGATATAACGCGCTCGCGTTATATCTAAGTTTTGACATGGTTTTTTTCTTCTGCGGGAAACATGTCAACTAAGACATAACATGAGTGCATTATAATGCACTCACGTTATGTCCTCCTTTATGTTAAATTCCAATATATTGAATGTATACTAATATATTTGTATGTTTTTATGTGCATGTATGCTTGTATGTCATGTATGTATGCATGTATGCATGCTTGTATGTATGTATGTATGCATGTATGTATGTAAGATTGTATCTACACATGTATGTATGTATGCTCGTATGGATGTATGATTGTATGTACATATGTATTATGCTTGTATTTATGGAATTATGTATTTATTTATGCATGTCTTTAGAGGGGGGGAGAATTTAGAGAGAGAGAGAGAGTTTGGAGAGATGGAGAGGAGGTGGAAGTGAGAGTTTAAGAGAGAGGGAGTGGGAGAGAAGGGGTTGGAGTGAGAGGGACTTAGCTAGGTAGGGTGGGAGGGATAGAGGAAGGGAGAGAGAGAGAGCGGGGGGTGGGAGAGAGAGAATTGAGAGAGAGGGAGAGAGATAGAGGGAGAGAGATAGAGAGGGGGAGAGAGAGACAAAGAGAAAGAGAGAGTTATGTAGGTAGGTTGCCAAAGGGAGAGACTTGAGAGATAGGTAGTGAGAGGAAGTATGAGAGAGAGGGAGTGTGAGCGAGAGACCTGAGAGAGGGAGAGGGTGTGGGAGGGAGTGACTTGATAGAGGTAGAGAAAGAGGGGGTGGAGTGAGAGGTACTTATCTAGGTAGGGTGGGAGGAATAGATAGAGAGAGGGGAGAGAGACAAAGAGAGAGTTACCTAGGTAGGTTGCTAGAGGGAGATACCTAAGAGAGAGAGGGGGTGGGAGGGAGAGACTTGAGAGAGAGGGGGTGGGAGGGAGATACATGAGAGAGAGGGAGAGAGAGGGAGGGAGTACAGGAGGTGGGATGGGAGGGGACATAGAGAGATGGATACAGAGGGGTGAGGGTGGTGCAGGAGTTGAAGTTGAATGGGGAGTAGAAGAGGGAGACGGTAGATAGAGACAATTAGAGAGGGTGGGAGGGAGGGAAGGAGGGAGAGGTGAGATGTATAGATAGAGAGAAAGTGATGGGGGTTGAGGGTATAGGGGAGGGATCAGGATGGAGGACCTATAGGGTTGATGGTTTCTAGAGTAGTAGGGTTTAAGGTTTGAGGGTTGATGGAATAGGTTTGATGGTAGAGGGTATTTGGTTGAGGGTATAGGGTAGAAGGTATAAGGTTTAAGGTTTAAGCATTTAGGGTTGAAGGGTTTGGGGTTAAGGGTTTAGGGTTAAGGGTTTACTTGGTTGAGGGTAGAGGGTTTGGGGTATAGTTTTGAGGGTATATGGTCGAAGGATTA